>OY755244.1:17680311-17775311 GCA_963576725.1 Azorinus chamasolen | reverse complement strand
TTCGCCAATAAACTCTACTGCTAGGTGATAAATAAGACTAAAAATCACATTTTTTGACTCAGATAATTTTCAAACCTCACTGAATGGGTTTTGTTATGTCTCGATGAAGGACAGACAGCTGTAGGCTGATTTTGATAAACTCGCGGTGTGAAAAAAGTGAATGGAAATATTATTTCTTTATATATCTGATTAGTTATTTTCTTCACTAGTATTTTTAAGTAGACTGAAGTGATGTGTCTGTGAATCTTGGGATGTGTTCTTATCAGCATGGATGTCCTAACCCCTACTTTCACTAACTGGATTATCTCTTTAGTGATAGGATTAGCTCTCACCTCTGAAGTCTCGGCAAACTGGATGTAAGTATCAACTCAACACTTTATTTTACCTATGAGAGACGAGAGAAAGACACGCATGTATAGTAGGGAACGTAAACGAAAAGAGACATACGAACAGACAAACAACGAGGACACTCTGCGTGAAAGATAAGAGATAGTGACATATAACTGCTGAAAAACTACCAGTCATACAGTGTACATTTACATCATACAGATCGTACAGTGTACATCATACAGTTTACACAATACAGTGTACATCATACAGATCATACAGTGTACATCATACAGTGTACATCATACAGATCATACAGTGTACACCATACAGTGTACATCATACAGATCATACAGTGTACATCATACAGTGTACACCATACAGTGTACATCATACATATCGTACAGTGTACATCATACAGTGTACATCATACAGTGTACATCATACAGTGTACATCATACAGTGTACATCATACAGTGTACATCATACAGATCATACAGTGTACATCATACAGTGTACATCATACAGATCATACAGTGTACATCATACAGTGTACATCATACAGTGTACATCATACAGACCATACAGTGTACATCATACAGTGTACATCATACAGATCATACAGTGTACATCATACAGTGTACATGATACAGTGTACATCATACAGACCATACAGTGTACATCATACAGTGTACATCATACAGTGTACATGATACAGATCATACAGTGTACATCATACAGTGTACATCATACAGATAATACAGTGTACATCATACAGTGTACATCATACAGTGTACATCATACAGATCATACAGTGTACATCATACAGTGTACATCATACAGATCATACAGTGTACATCATACAGTGTACATCATACAGTGTACATCATACAATGAACACCATACAGTGTACACCATACAGTGTACATCATAAAGTGTACATCATACAGTGTACACCATACAGATCATACAGTGTACATCATTAAACACTACCAAGTAACTAAGTGTACTATATATCTGAATCATTTACCACCCTGTACCTAATTAATATTCATGATAATAAAAATGACATCATGATTATGTATAAGTTTATTTTTTAAATGGCTCGTGAACACAGGATAATTATGATCGCCGTGGCGGAAACTGTAGAATTCGATCTATATGATTCCATTATGTAACAGAGCAGACCCCGATCAGACGGCTCCCCTACATGGGACTTCTGATTTGGGTATTCTGTTTGCAAAGGCGTTACACTGTGTATATATGGAGTAAAAGCAAAACCAGACAGCTTAGTGAAAAAGGACGATTCCTTAATCGTATCCTACCGAAAAGCTATGCAAGCCAAAATTGTATTTTACTTACACTTACATACAGTAAAATCTCGATTATTCGAATTTTCTGTATAGAAGAATTTAGACCCGTTTAGGCAAGTGGCTGCTTAATGCATGGTGAAAGTCATGCAGAAAGCTCATAGAGGAGCTTTCTGCATGACTTTCACCATGCATTAAGCTACCACCTGTCTTAAATGTCGATAATATATACGTATTTTAGTGTTCGAATAATCGAGGTTTTACTGTACATTCAAAAGAAACTACTGTATGATTGTCAAACGGATTCGATTCTGATGAGACGCTGAGTTGTTCTGTGTCCATTTGGAACGAATATGTTTGAAAACGACAGTCAGGTCGCAATCGAAAGGCCAAGGTTTAACCCCTTCCGTGTCACAATGACGGGTTTATGATATCACATGCAAACAGTTTGGATCCAGATGAGACGCCGAGTAACTCGGCGTCTCATCAGGATCCAAACTGTTTGACACTCTGTTTACTGTTTTATAAAGAAAATGGAAAAAATGCACACACTTACACTAATGACGACAATGCTGGCATCGAAAGGGTTAAATCAACTGGCTTTTTGAGGCAGAATGAAAATACATGTAATAAATAAAACCCCGTCCTACAGTTAATTAGATTTCTTTCGTTTAGCACCATACTACCACACCATTTAACCCCTTTCGCTGATGAATATTCATGTAAGAAATAGGGAATGTATGAATACCAATCAGCTCAATTCTATTATGGCATATGAACACATCATTAGTTTGGCCATGACAGACATCTCATCTATAAACATTTCATAAGCAAGCAGAACTGACCCCTTATCAAACGGATCGTACGATAGTTTTTCGGATCTGGGTCTCCTGTGTTCGCAGAGAGGTTAAACTACGCATCTATTAATTAAAGTGTTAAACACAAACAATTTTAAGTGGGCCTTGTTTTAAGCGTTATTACTCTATGCTTTTACTCTATGCTTTTACTCTATGTTTTACTCTATGTTTTACTCTATTGCTTTTATTATATTTTTGCTCTGAGCCTTACTCTATTTTTTACTCTATGTTTACTCTATGCATTTACTCTTTTTTTATTTTATACCTTTACTCTAGTTTTTACTCTATGCCCATTTTACTCTATTTTTTACTCTATGTTTTTGTTCCAATTTTACTGTATGCTTTACTCTATTTTTTATTCTATAATTTTACTCTATGTTTACTCTATATTTCTACTTTACTTTTTACTCATTGAGTTTACTCTACTTTTACACTATGCATTCTCGCGAATAATTTGGATAACTGTATGAAGAAATCAAGCGGAAAATTCACGTCATTCGTATCATAATTGGTATCATGGGTGAAATGATTAATTAATCGTACCTCGTATGTACAATTAAACTTAAATTTTAAATTCCAATGAGCGTTATTTAGCATGCTTGAACGTATCTGAACAAAGCTGCATGTTGATGAATTTGATTGAGTATACTCTAATTAGTCTAAGTATTCGGGCAGACAAAATGAAGCAAATAGTCAGGACCCTTAACAAACGGCTCCTGTAGGAGTCATTTTATCAAAGTCTACACTATTTGCTACTGTGTCAGTCAAATTTAAAGTTACAAAATTGGTGCCAGATTGACTTATTCAGCTTTACAAACTGGTGGAGAGAGAGATTGGTTGTCCGATTACTTAGATACCTAGGATATAAGCTTTAGCATGGTAACCAGTCGTGATCTGCGGAACGGTTGTCAGCTTCAGTTTTGAGAACCTCTGTTAGTTTCCAGGGATAGGTATTGGAGTATTAAAATTACTTTTTTCAGCAAACCACTGACTTGCTGTTATTCATTTGAAGCACATATCCGTGTCACATTTGGATCCAAACTGTTTGTATAGGTTATCATGAATCTACGGCTAAAATAAAATGGCTTGAATTACATCAACAGCAAAAATAAGTCCAGGGTATTAATCGAATTGATTTCAATTGTTTTCTAAGGTTACCGAATTCGGTCTGTAATTGGACATATTGATTAGCTTGTATGTATTGTGCCCCGTGTTACCTGTTCAATTAAATTAATATCTAGATTGTTTCGATTGCGCAACGTCGTGCCTAACGTTGCCTGTAGGTTCGTTATATTTAACGGACACGTATAGTGTTTCCAAACGCTTAACCTTTTTATGTAAGACTCTCTCATTGTGATTATAATCAAATCAATTCTTATATTAACACTTATCCGGCTATCTTGAGACCTGACTCGCATTTGATAACAGCTTATATCCATATGAGACAAACCCCTGATCACGTTAGCATACAGTTTGTACCCAGACAAGACCCGAGTAACTCGGTATATAATCAGGATCAAAACTAGTTGACAATTTGATTACGTCTTTGAAAAGAACTCGACGATATTTTGTTCAGTATGCTATTTACCACGTACTTTGTTTATTTTCATTTGTTGTGTAAAATGATATTTTTTTCAGTCGACTATTCACCTGTTCTTACAGTAATGTCTCGAGTTAGGCATCGGATTCTTCACCCATTGCGCAATAACTAATGGCACATTCTTCAGAATCGTAATAGAAGTAAATACAAGTTTCTTTCGATGACATCCATGTTTTACCGAAAACATTGAAACAGAAGCAAATAGTCACCGAAAACACAAACAGGAAGCGAACAACTAAATCATTCAATCAGAAGCAAAGAGCAAAAAATCCAACAGCTACCCCCCCCCCCCCACCCACCCACACAAAAAAATAAAAATAAAAAAATAAAAAACATAAATAAATAAAAAAATAAAAAAATAAAAACATAAAAAATAAAATAAAAATAAAAAACAACAAAAACAACAACAAAAACAACACAAAAACAACACAAAAACAACAAACAAAACAAAAAACAACAACACAAAAAACAACAACAAACAAACAGCTAAAACTAGAACGAACAATGTATGTTTGTTATAACACCCAATTCATAAATAGCTGAATTCAAAATCTTTATTAATAGTTTGGATCCAGTTGAGACACCAAGTAGCGCTGGGTCGCATCTAGATAAACTAGACACCAAGTAGCGCTGGGTCGCATCTAGATAAACTAGACACCAAGTAGCGCTGGGTCGCATCTAGATAAACTAGACACCAAGTAGCGCTGGGTCGCATCTAGATAAACTAGACACCAAGTAGCGCTGGGTCGCATCTAGATAAACTCGTCACCAAGTAGCGCTGGGTCGCATCTAGATAAACTAGACACCAAGTAGCGCTGGGCAGCATCTAGATAAACTAGACACCAAGTAGCGCTGTGTCGCATCTAGATAAACTCGTTCTTACACTTTACTTGTATTTTTTATTTGAACGGGAAGAAATAATATAATTTTAGATTTTTGTTAAAAAATGCTGTTACGTACAACGGTTTGTTTAATATGCGAAGACTTGTCTGTAACAATTGTAAGTACTAGTTAACACTTTCCCTGTTCTATATTTATTCCAAATTTCAACATCTACTGAATATTCATGAGCAAATTAGTTATAATGAAATACGGAAGGTGGAACATTGTAGCCATTTTAGAAAGTAAAGAAACAGATCTATCAAATTCCAATAGCAAACAGAGCAGACCCTAATCAGACGGCTCCTATAGGAGCCGTCTGATCTGGGTCTACTCTGTTTGCAAATGCGTGAAAACACGTTTATATGAGGGAAAGGGTTAACTAATTCTCTCCTTCTGACATTTTTTGCGCCTCTGTAAAACTCATTCTTTGAAACCATTGTGATAGATAATCACATTGGTTTCAAAACTACGCAATTCTAAAATTCTCCTTTTCAACAGTTAATATTCCTTTTTGGTAGATTAATTCAAAGAGATTGGGTCTAAAACTAGTCTAGGTGGGAATGAGGATAATAATAAATAACAAACCTTTTCAGGGTCACAAGTATGTGGCCCACTAATGTTAAAACCAGTATACAGCGACCATCCAAAATGAATGCGATTCTGGGTTTTAAAGACAGATGGTAGCTTAATGTAGGCCGAAACGTATGCAGAAAGCTACTACAGGAGCTTCTTGCATTACTTTAATCCTACATTAACTCATTCCCACATAGGCTATTTTTAGATCCTGCTTCTTTGAATATATCTACCGAAAAGGAGCATTAACTAGAGGAAAGGAATGTTTTAGAATTGTGTAGTGATGAAACTATTGTGATAAATAGAGCATTTGCTCCTATGGAGCAAATGCTCTATTTATCACAATGGTTTCAGAAAGTGACGTTTACATAGGCGTCAAAAGGCGCCAATATGAGGGAATGGGTTAAGCAACCACATTCTGTACTAGAGACCCATTTATATTAATTGAATAGTCGCTATAGACAGTTCTACTGTATGTGTAATATAGATATCACGTGATATGTAGTATTTACAGAATGTACGTTAGTTGTAAAATTCTTTAACCATTTACTCCATTAATCTATGCAAGAAACAATGGCGTCATGAATATTAATCAACTGGTTTTTTTATAATGACACTAAGAAGAAGGAAATCTTTATCCTGACAGAATCGGTAGAATCATATCTATATTACATGTATCTCATAAGCAAACAGAGCAGACCCTTATCAGACGACTCCTATTACACTCTGGTCTGGGTCTTCTCTGTTTGGAAAGGCGTAACCATAGAGTAAAGGGGTAATGATACTTTAAAACCGAGACGAACATAGGATGGGTACTAACCTATCAAAATATCACCATCAGCCAAGCCAGAGGTCTTCATAAGATGCGTAAATCAAACTGTTTTTAATAATGACTGCTTTATTTCTCCACCAAAATCTATGCTGTGACCACTCTTTAGAATAGTATCTTCGAGACGATTCTAAAGAGTGGTCGCAACATAGGGTTTGGTGGACAAATGATGATTTTAGTACTTGAGCACGCACGTTTATCTGTTACTCTGAGCCATATCTTATCTTGCTGCTACACATTAGAATTCTATCAGAAAAGATGCGTAAATTTAAACATTTTCAAGAATAACTCCTTTATTTCTCCAGCAAACTCTATACTGTGACCACTCTTTAGAATCATCTCTTCGAGATGATTCTAAAGAGTGGTCACAGTATAGGGTTTGGTGGAGAAATGACGATTTTAATATTCGGGTAGGCACCTTTATCTGTAGCTCTGAGATAGGTAGTTCTAATGAGTAACAACAATACAGGGATCGAAGGACTAATATAAAAATGTTTTACTCAGATTTCCAAAATAACCCCCACCTACAGCTCTAACAGGTCATTTTATGTTTTCTCTCAATCTAAATAAAAAAATAACCAAAAAAAAAAAATGACTCCCATTCTGTATTAAGCAGCCACGTGATTACGTCGTTCACATTTTTTCTTTACTAATGGTTCGGATTAGCCAGGTTTTATTGTAATTCATATTTAGGTGGCGGTGGTCTAGTGGTAACACGCTTGACTATCAGTCCGGAGGTCCGGGGTTCAAATCTCGGTCCCTCCCGGAAATTTCAGAGACACTTTTCCGTGTCTCCCACCCGCACATCCTCTCCACCCAGGGGTTATAATGGGTACATGTGAGGGTCACTCGCCTGTACAGGTAAACCACGCTATATTGAGACTTGTTGTTATTTTGTTGTTTACATAACAGCACAAAAGTACAGGGCCAGACAACACACTTTAGTAACTCGCCACATATTATGTACTGGGCTTTGGTCTAATGGATATGTACCTAGTCTTGCAAACAGGGGGTCGTGGGTTCGAATCTCAAGCTATGCAGTTTCCTTTTTTTTTTTTTAAAAAATACGGATTTGCTATTTGTAATTTTCTTTTTAATTTTTTATTCTTTTTCAATTATATGTTAATATTTTGTTAAGAATTATTATATGTTATTATTAATATTTATTGGTGTTTTGTACGGACAGTATTTTAATGAAAAAAAATATTAGTCACTGGTAAGAATCGAACTAAAGACCGCCACATGCAAGTCCAGATACATATCCATTGCACCAAGCCAACTATGTTGAAAAAATAGCGGCTTGCTAAGGCTTTTAAAAATAAAGAAGCGCTGTAGTCGCTTCGTTTTGTTTACATTAGAGTAGGTCATGTTTTGTTCCAAAATAAGTTGGTCTATCTGTACTGCGGCTGCATGATTACGCCGTATGTTAGCAGTGCTCAATATTGTTATGACCAAGGGAGTAAATGTACAGTCGGCTGAGCGGTCATTCAGACTGAAAGTAGACTATAACTGGGTACTTTACTTTTATATTTCGTTGCAAATGCCATTCTCTATCTGTTCAAAGACATATTCTATGATTGTGTTAAAATGTTCGGAGTCACATCGAGTTACTCAATGTCTCATCTGGATCTAAACTGTTAGTAGTGATGATCACCTTTAAGCTGTTGTGTTATATTCTAAGTATACTTTGCTGGATTATTAACTGAAACCGCCCAAAACTATCATGTAACTTTTACTCCATGAAAGTAATGGGGTCATGAACATTAATTATCTCAAATTTCATAATAACTTATGAACACACACTGTTTAGGCCATGGCAGAAAATATATAATTCATATCTGAATTATTTCACAAACAAAGCGAATAATTCTGATCAGACCGCTCTCACAGTAATCGTCGGGTCTGGAGTAGGGTGTGTGGGCTGCTCCATATTAACCCTATCTCTGTTCCGTATTTAGTCCAAATTTCAGTACCTACTGAATATTCATTGACACAATAGCTAAAATGAATTATAGGAGGTGGAACATTGTAGCCATTGTAGAAAATAAAGAAACATATCTATCAAATTTTATTAGCAAACAGAGCAGACGTCTGATCTGGGTCTACTCTGGTTGCAAATGCGTGAAAAGGTGTATGTATGAGGGAAAGGGTTAACATGCGTTAAAAGGCGTATCTGAGGAGTAAAAGGTTAAGTCATATAACTTTCACTGGGAAGGGCTGATTTTGTACAGAAAGAAGTTAATGAAGTGAGGTCTGAGTCTGAGTCCCTTGATCGCAATCATTGGTCCACTGTTACATTTATTCGTCTGATTTAAATATTTCCCTGTTGAATATGCATGTAAGAAATATTGATAACATTGATATTTGTTATCTGTTTATTATAACATTGATATTTGTTATCTGTTTATTATAACATTGATATTTGTTATCTGTTTATTATAACATTGATATTTATTATCTATTTATTATAACATTGATATTTATTATTTATTTTTATAAAAGCAAACATACGGAGGATTGGTTGTTATTGATAGAAACTGTAGAGCCACATTATAAGTTCACAAGGAAGCAGAGCATACCCTGATCAGAATGCTATTCTGCCGTAGCCCACTGATCTGGGTCTACTCTGTTTGCAAAAGCGTGAAAAGTGCATGTATGAGGGAAAGGGTTAATTGGATTAAGCGTGCATTTTACAATAAAGCTGACATTTACAGTTAAACAAAGTACCGTACAATCATTTTTATTTGCTTTTTTATACACCGGGACAAAGGAACAGTGTTAAAAAAGTAAACACAACTGAAATGAACCACTGCAATTAATGTACAGAAAAGTGAGTTTTTAGATGACATATTTCGTTAAAAACTAATAACAATTCTTATAAAAACGAAATGACAGACAAAATCCACACTTACAGAAGTTTTACATTAACATAAATGTTTAACAAACTCGTGTCAGCATGCAGCCACTTGCTAGATGTTCAGCGAGACCTCACTCGCTCTTGCAAACAGATAGGATCCTGATGAAACGCCGAGTAACTCGGCATCTCATCAGGGCCCAGCATGTTTGGTACTCGGTCACACATTTCTGAACGAATTACACAAATAGGAAGTAATTAACAATCCAGCACATCAGAGTTTTAGCAGACATAATTTTTAGAGCAGAATAAGAGTTGAGTCCTTCAGAATGCTAGGCAAATTTTCCAACACTTCTTGTTGGCTTATTCTCAAAAATACATTTTTCCTACATTATTTTCAAAAGACGCACTCAGATTGACAAAGGGTCTGATCAAGTTGCGACAAACAATTACTGTTATTATTCTGGAACCAAACTATTTGTAC
This sequence comes from Azorinus chamasolen, assembly GCA_963576725.1. NCBI lineage: Eukaryota > Metazoa > Mollusca > Bivalvia > Cardiida > Solecurtidae > Azorinus > Azorinus chamasolen. Next base: position 17,765,595 of record OY755244.1, on the reverse strand, counting down.
AAGTTATCACAAATACTCTTTTAAAAGCATGCCGATAAATAAAGTTAATGAATTTTTTGTTGTAAAAACATTACGCCGTAAATAAATTTGAAAGATGTTCAAGAGTCCTGCATGAACATAAAAACAATGACAACTACGACAAACACGCGGTGCAGATTTTTGCAATAAGTTTTATGCGACATATTCTTAAACGAAAAACGAAAAATTCAGAAAAAAATCCCAAAACACTTGTAAGCCCGTGTATGCGCCTGATATATATAAAATTTACAACTGAACTTGCGTTAGAACATAAATACGACAACATGTACCTGTAAAGAAGTAGTTGATGTAGTGGTAATGTAAGCTGTAGTAAAACAACTGGTGGTGATGGTGGTGGTGGTAGTAGCAGTAGTAGTAGCAGCAGTAGTAGTAGTAGTAGTAGTAGAAGTAGTAATAGTAGTAGTAGTTGTAGTAGTAGTAGTAGTAACAGCAACAGCAGTAGTAGTAGTAGTAGTAGTAGTAGTAGGAAGATAGGTAGGTAGGTAATATTACAAATAGTAATAGTAATAGTAGTAGAAGTAGAAGTAGTAGTAGTTGTTGTTGTTGTTATTGTTGCAGTAGTAGTAGTAGCAGCAGCAGTAATAGTAGTAGTAGCAGTAGTAGTGGTTGTAGTTGTTGTTGTAGTAGTAGTTGAAGAAGTAACAACATTGTCAGCTTTAGAGGCAGACGTAGCAAACATAATATTTCTACTAACCTGGGTCTACACTGTTAGACAGACCGTAAACTAGATTGTTGCTTAGAGCGGTCTGTAGTTTGCTTCAACGTGTCGTCTTCTAATCATAAGTTTGGTCTATTTATTCTCATAATCATTCGTTTCTACTAGTTATTTAAAAAATATGCTGTAATCTGCCAGCATCCCAATTTATTTTTTGTAGTGCAAACGATGAATTTTTAAATACCCTCTTGCCTGCATGCATGTTAGTTTACTTTATAATATTAGACATAATTCTGAAATAATGAAAAATGTAATTCATTTACGCTGCTTAATTTATGGAATAAGAATGAAAACAAAATCCATTAGCTAGAAACGTTTAAAATGTCAGATTTTTCGCTTTGTAACCCATATCCCGCTACCATTTGTGAGTCGACTGGTATATTTTATTTGCAAACAGCTTGGATCATCAGAACCCAAACTGTCTGGCAATCGGTCAATGATGTATCGAGATTGCACCAGATAATAATAACATCATGAATATGAATTAGATAACTATTTATAATGGCACGTTTGGCCATAGCAGAAACTATAGAGTCAGGTCTATACAATTCTATAAGCAAACAGAGCAGACCATGATTGGACGGCTCGTATCTGATCTAGGTCTACTCTATTTGCAAAGTCGTTAACTAGGCATATCCATGGCGTAAGACGTTAAATATATTCAAACAGATTTAGACATACAGGTAAACATTTAACACGAAATGTTAAGGGTTTCCGGCAATGAAACAATTATGTATCAGCATGCGGGCAGATAATTATTCAACCCTTCACTTCATACAATTCAATTTTTTTTTAAATTTTGCTAACAGAGTAGACCCAGGCCAGACAGCCCCTGTAGGAAACCAGCGTCTGTTCCGTACGATAACGTGTTACAGATCTGATCCTACGCTGTCTTTATATAATTAACCCATACTTACAATTCTGCAAACATGATAGACCTGGATCTATAGCTTTTGTAGGAGCTGGCTGATAAGGGTATGCTCAGGTTTGCTAAATTATATAGTTTTAGATTCTGCACTGTTAAAAGTTGTTGCCATGTTTTCATTCACTTATGTAATATCCATAAAGTTATAATTCCTACATGAATAATTATGAAGTAAATTGTAAACATTGTGCTATTTCAAAAGTCAGACAGTATGAAATGTTACACACTGCGTAGACATAGACCACCGATCTCTTTAGAATGTTGTACATTTGTATTTGGTCGTTACTGTTTGGGACATAGACCACCGACCTTGTTAGAATGTTGTGTTTGATCGCGATCGTTACTGTTTTCAATGGTAGTGGAGAATATATTATATTCTTTTTGTATTTATGATGTTTGCATTCCCGTTTTACCTACCAATTTACAGTTGAAACTGTCTTAAGTGATCATCAAATAAGTGCACTAATTATGGGTATGTAAGGCAGGTGATAACTTAATGCAGGTCAAACGTAATGTAAAACACTCCTAGTAACAACCACCTACTTTGTAAGACTCCAGTGGTCAATAAATGAATGGATGCGTAGGACAGGTTCTACTACATAACTGTTGTTTTAACCCTTTTCCTGCTATCCACGACTTGAGTCCATTTGCCAACAGTTTGGATCCAGATGAGACACCTACTAAATCAACGTCTCATCACGATACAAGTTGTTTAACACTTTCCTCCATAAATACGCCTTTCTACGCCTCTGTAAAAGTCACGTCTTGAAACCATTGTGATAAATAGAGTATTTGCTCTATAGGAGCAAATGCTCTATTTATCACATTGGTTTCAGAACTACAACATTCTAAATTTTTTCCTTTTCTCTAGTTATTGCTCCTTTTCGGTAGGTTTATTAAAAGAGATTGGATGTAAAAATAGCCTATGAGAGAGTCTGAGTCTGAGATCATTCTCAAGTATCTTATTTGTCAGATTCTGAGCAAGCTCAGAATCTGACCAATCAGATGCTTGAGAATGATCTCAGACTCGAGCAAACATTTGAGCAGACATTATATTTTGCAGCAGAGTTAGAGTTAACAAGAGCACCACATGCGGATGCCAACGCTCGTCTGTTCGACTGTAGCCTTGTGGTGGTGAACACGTATATGAAGATTTTTCTTTTTGCTATAGGAGCTTTCTGCAATACTTTTGACCTGCATTAAGCTAGCACCTGCCTTACATACCCATACTTAGACTTCGTTTTGATGGCAACTTAAGACAGACAAATTCTTCTGTAAATGTCTTTTCACGCCTTTGCAAACAAAGTAGATCCAGTTCAGACGGCTAATGCGGCAGGCCTTCATTTGCCTATGAAATTATAATAGATCTGACTCTACAGTTTGTAGCAATACCAAACAAATGGATGTTTACATATGCCATGATAAAGATGTCATTATTTCTTGCACGCATAACTAACCGGGAAAGGGTTAAAGCATATTATAAATTAAACATAACAAGTTCCCAAATCATCAGCACTCGAACTAACCCATATTGTTCTTACTCTCATAAAGCATCGCCTCTTAAATTTGATGTTCTGATACATTCTCCAATAGCTCCCTATCCGCGACTTGACATGCATATATTTGCAAACAGATTGGATCCAGATGAGACGCCGAGTAACTCGGCGTCTCATCAAGATCTAAGCTGTTTGACACTCGGTCAATAGTTTAAGAACTTAATCGAATCGGGTGTAGTCAAAATTGCACTTGATCCAGATTTGGGCATTAATTTTTTTCACTGCGTAATAAGTGTTAACGGTAAACCGTTTTTCCGCGTAAGAATACATTTTGTTATAGGTCGGAAAGTATCTTTTTCTCGGTGCTCATCACCTGTACCATATCAGTAGAAAATGTAATAACCAAAATGTTACCCGAGATATGCGTGAAAATTGTTGCTTCATTTATGAGAGAAATGGACGTTTTAATTCATAGTTTCGAGTACTTCGTGGTGATTATCTTTGCTTAATGAAAGAATTTGATTTAATTCACTGTGATGTGTCTGACAACTATCTCGGTCGGTTGATAACAAAACCCGAGGGATAGTGTAAAAGAGAAAAGAGGACACTTTTTATTTTGGTGTTGAATGTTTGTACATTTTTAATTACGGTACTAGTGATTTCAAGGATGGCAACCGACGTCTATTTAGTCATTTACAAGTTCAAGGAAGGTCATCTCTCTCAACCCAAACACAAGTGAATTTATCATTTGCAATATGTGTCATCTGCTTTACCCATGCAACTAAGAATTGACCATTTGCCTATTTATAATATGGCCTATTTCCAACAGAAAAGACCCAGATTAGACTTTCCTATCAGGGTCTTCCCTGTTTGCTCTGTCGCAGTTCGGATTCTCTTCGGTTTGTACTAACAATACATTTTCCTTATTTTATATTTTAATACAAGAATAAGTTTAATTAATATATTGTATTGATAATGGGCATGATCTTGTATGGATATGCATCAGGTATCGTAGAATGTAAGCATGTAGAAAAGATTTGTGTGTCAAAAATAGTGTAAACCATAATATCATATTGAGGCATTCGGGGTCTTATTTGATGTAAACGGTTTGCAAATGAATTCGTTACATGTACTATGCTAAAGCCTAATATGTAAATAAATATCAGAGTTTTGTGTTTCATATTTTCCCTTTAACATCACGTAGCAATTATGGTCTACTATAAAACATATTTTCTTTCGCTTACAATTTCGCATCTGTGATTACCTATGACAACAGTTTGGATCCAGATGAGACGCCAAGTAACTCTGTGTCTCATCAGGATCCAAACTGTGTGTTACTGTGACAATGGTTTTTGCAACAAAACTGAAGAAAAATATAAAAATAGAATTGTAGCAGACGACAAAGTTAGGAGACGACAAAATTTGGCAGCGAAAGCGTTAACCAATTACTTGACAAGACACCTTTAAACCTCTCGGCAAACATAGTAGACTGAGATAAGAGACTTCCTCTGATCAAGGTATGCTTTGTTTGTTGAAATAATATTGTATATCCTATTCTATACTCTTAATTATGCTATACTCTGGCATAACAATGTATTCAGTCATTCTACATACCTATAACTAATTCATATTCATCATGGGTGGAGTCTGCCAGGACTAGTCAAGAGATATGGTGTTAAAGAACAACTCAATGAACGAGTTCGAGGGTGTTGAATACTAGGTGACTCCTTTTTGCCTTAGGCCTTTACTCCATAGTCCGGCCTTTAACGCATTTGCAAACAGAGTATACCCAGTGCGGGGTTCGTTTTCTTTGCTTATAGGTTAAAATAGATCTGATTATTCTACAATTTATGTCATGGTCTACTGTTTCGGTCTCCAATCGTCCTTATAAACATTCAAGAGTGGTCTGATCTGGGTCTACTCTTTTAGAAAGTTTAGCAAAATGTGTCTATATCAGGCATAGGGTTTAAGAGCGATGATTAGATGTCATATGGGTAATAGTTTCAGAGAAGTTTCACTGTATATGTTTTCTGATAATATATATTTTATGCTATTAATGTCAGTACTGTAGGACCTCGCTATTAAAGCGTCCACATCAAGCGACCATTTATCTTTAGAAGGTGGTGGCTGCTCAATGCAGGACAGAAGTAATACAGAAAGCTACTATAGGACTGTCTCCTATAGGAGCTTTCTGCATAACTTGTGTCCTGCATTAAACTACCACCAGTTTTAAAAATCCAGAATTAGACTTATTTTGAGTGGTATACCTACCCCTTCTACTGGAGTCGTTTCCAAGATATATTAATATAACTCTATCAACGCTGAATTTTAAGAGTAGGATAGTCCATTATTGTTTACTGGTAGAGTCCATTCAGTATGAATAGGTAATACTTGCGAAAAGATTGACAAACAGAATGACAAACAGAGCAGACCCTGATCAGATGGTTCCTGTAGGAGTCCTCTGATCTGGTCAATATTGTTTGCAAATCACCGTGCACTTGCTTTACTTATTTAAAGGGTTAAAAGTCTATCACATTTAGCTGAGATTTAATGCAACCAAGCCCAGATAAAACCCATTCATTCACGGAATAATGTTGTTTTCGAAAACGCAAGATATTTTTGGACATACCTTTTGTCTGAATATTTAACAGTTCATATAAGAAAGTGTCGTCCGCTAAGATATTCTTCTGCTTCGTATGTTTAGAATAAAGAGACCGTGTATACAATAGAACCATTATAAGGGGACTTCCTTATGAATAAACACCAGCTTTTTAAAACCACGTGACCGCTTAATACATGGGCTTTCTGTTTCACTTTTATCCTGCATTTAACAACCATCTGTACTAAAGACCGAGTATTAGATTTATTTTGATTTGTCGTTGTAAAGATATTTACTGTTTTCTCTTCATCAACCAGGATAGTGGGCCGATACTCACCAATATCTCTGAGCATGTATGCTGAGATCTTGGTCCAAGTTACAATAATGCCTGTCTTCAACGGGCTTTCAATTTAGTACAGTAAAGTTCCGCTAATGCGACCACCTAAAAGAGGTATAATTATGGGTGCTAGATGCAGGTGGTAGCTTAATGCAGGACAAAAGTAATGCAGAAAGCTCCTAGAGGAGCTTTCTGCATTACTTTTGTCCTGCATTAAGCAACCACCTGCTTATAAAGGCACCCATGTTTATTCATTAAGTGGTCGCATTAGCGGGGTTTTACTGTATCAATGGCGAGCTTTAACCATAACTCCATGAATAGTTTAGTTTTGTAAGAAATAATGACACAATGCATATCAATTAAATTTTTATTTAACGGCACATGGACACAAGAATTCTTGGCCATGGCAAAATTGTAAAATCATATCTATATTATTTCGCAAGCAAACAGAGCAGACGTTGATCAGATAGCTGCTACAGGAGCTGTCTGGTCTGGGTATATCCTGTTTGCAGACAGGTGGCAACTTATTGCAGGGTGAAAGTCATGCAGAAGACTCTCAAAACATGAAGCTAAATGTACCTGTGTGTCAAACAGTTTATTTCCTTATATATAAACATATCGTTTAACGCTCAGGTGGTCCCTGATTCTCTCGCAGACCAAAGCTTATGAGTTACCATAGTCACCATCTACAAATGAGCATGCAGCTATACCGAAGCCAATCGTTAGTCTCTGCAAACAGTGTAGGATCAGACCAGATCAAAGGTCGCGTTGTTTGATCAGGTTCTAGACTGTTTGTCACCCATTAAAGCCTACTCTATTTTCTTGACCCATGTAAGGACACTGTTACAGTTGTACAACCTGATCAGATGTAACCCATTTTTCCCATATTAAACTCATCCAGTTCTTATTTAGGAACCATCCGGGTTTTTTTGCTAAGGGCCATAACAAACACAATGTTTGCTATTTATAAACCATTAACATCGATGACGTCAGCAAACAGTGCAGAACCTGACCAAGGGCTCCTTCAGGGGCGCTCTGATCTTGGTCTACAATGTTTGCTTATGTTCTTGTTAAGGAGCACGGAGCACACATGGGTTAAATGCGATGGCTGGATACATACTGTTAATAAAGAGGTACACATAAGGTCACGATGACCCAGATTGGGCCCACATGTGCTGCATACGGAGCATTATCATTGTTTTACGTCTCATTATGCACCGAACTATGTATCGACTCCTACGATGTTGTCACAAGTCATTTGAATACATTGCTTTTATTTAACATAATTAATTGATTAGGTTAATTTGAAATTGAAATTACATATCTGTCGAGTGTCAGTCAGTGGATGACAACCTGTTTTTATCTGTCCATCTAAGTGTTTGTCTCGTTTCCATAGTGTAATTTAATATTAATTATCTTTTCTATGTAAGAACTAATAGCCTGCTCATGAATATTAATTAGATTAATTTATATCATAAGCAAACATAACAACCGTTTGCTCTGGGTCTAATCAGTTTTCAAAGGCAAAAAAATCTCACAACTTTCCAAAAGACGACAACAACAGCAGACGATAACTTAGAGCAGACGGTATTTTTGGAGCAGACGATAACTTAGAGCAGACGGTATTTTAGAGCAGACGTTATTTTTGGAGCAGACGATAGTTTCTACGAGGCTAATGTTTAAACATTATTTCCGGAATCACATTGGGAATAATTACAAACTCCACATGGAATCAAGGAAGATGAGATAAAACTTTCCGCTGTTCTCGATAGCAGAAGTCATTATATTTCATAATTCCTGTAATAGTTACATACAGTCAAACTGGTCTTAAGCGACCATTAAAAGAAGTTTATTAGTTGGACTTTAAAATAGGCGAAAGCTTAATACAGGACTAAATAATACAGCAAGATCTATTAGGAGCTTTCTGCATTACGTTTGCCCAGTATTAAACAACTACATATTTTTTAAGACTCATGCGTTTGATCAGTAAGTGTACACTTAAAACAGATTGTACTGTATTGGCGTACTGAGAAAAATGTCGTCTGCTCCAGCTGAAACTTCTTTTTCTAAGTCTATTTTCTCCACAAAGGAGTCTGCATATCAAACATTAATATTCACTTGATCCATATACATAAATATATATCAGTATCTAAACAGGATCCAAACCGTTTGTAAATAATATCAAGACTTCAACGAGGGTATGGTGAAGGTTTTCTGAACCTTTTCGCTGCCACTTATTGTCGTCTGCAATACTTGTCGTTTGCTCCAAATTTCATTTTGTTTTTTACAAAATAACTTTTTTTCTGTAAAAATATACTAGCGATATTAAACAATTTGGGTCCTAATGAGACGCCGAGAAAATTGGCACTTGATCTGGATGCAAACTGTTTGCAAAGGTGAATACGGGTTCGTCAATGGCAAGGGAAATGTTAATGACATAGATAGTGATATTAAATGCATTGAGCATGTGTTAGAAAAACTTTCTTTCGAGATGAAACTTCAAATGTGCCCAAAGGACACCCTCTCGCCGACACATACGCGTGAACGTCAAAAGTTTTCTTTGAGTAAAGAACCACAACAGTTTTTTTCAATAGTAAATCAGGTATAAATACCAGTGGTTGGTGTTTAACTATCTACCCCATGAATATTTATGTAAGAAATAATGCCGTCATGAATATCAGTTTCTAATTTTTATAATGGCATAGGCATAAAGGATTATTAGGACATGGCTGATGTATATTATTCTTTAACCCATTCCCTCATATTTACGCCTTTTAAAGCGTCTGTAAAATTCGCTTTCTGAAGCGTTTGTGATAAATAGAGCATTTGATCCTTAGGAGGAAATGCTTTATTTATCACAATGGTTTTAGAACTACACAAACCTTAAATTTTCCTTTTTCTCCAGTTCATGCCCCTTTAGGTAGATTTATTCAAAGAGGTAGGATTTAAAAATAGCCTATGCGGGAATGGATTAAGCAAAATGACAGACCCTGATCATATAGCTCTTATATGAACCGTAAGGTCTGTGTCTACTCTGTTTTCAAAGGCGTCAAAAGGCGTCTCTTTCAGGTAAAAGTTTAAATCCAGATGAGTAATAATTGTACATTCTGCACCCTGAGCAAGTGTCGGCTTCAAATATTGTCGCCTGCTGTAATTATAAAAGTACATTTTCTTTCCATCTCTTTTCATAATAAAAACCGACGTCAGAACTTGAAACAGTTTGGATACTGATGAGACGTGGACTTACTGCACGTCTGATCTAGCGCCAAACTGTTTGCAACAGCTATCACACATTATATGCTCAAAGTGAAATGAATGTTACGGTTCCATGGTTGTATCGCAGATGTTTCCAACGATAAGAAGGCTTCTTATATCCAGACGGTAGATGACAAACGGGCAAAACCAAAACGTTAATGTTATTCCATCAAAGCGGGGAAATAAACGCCGTTTATTTTATGGAATCTGTTGTAAAATACATTGTTAGAGAACACATGGTTGCTGTAGAATAACTTTTTAAAATGAACTTTATCATTGTTTAAAAGTAGAATCTGTACAATATAAAACGGTATGATTTGGGAAAGGATTTTGAATAACATACAGTGCAGAGCCCGATTGGGAGCTTCTCAAGGAGCCATCTGATCTTGATCTGCACTGTTTGCAAATGCCAGTGCGCCCGTGTTCCTCAATCAAAGGGATACATAATAACGTATTGGATGTGATAAGCGCCCTATTTATTCTAAATACAGTAAAACCCCTCTAATGCAACCACTTAATAAATAAACATGGGTGTCTTTATAAGCAGGTGCATGGTTGCTTAATGCAGGACAAAAGTAATGCAGAAAGCTCCTCTAGGAGCTTTCTGCATTACTTTTGTCCTGCATTAAGCTACCACCTGCATCTAGCACCCAGAATTATACCTCTTTTAGGTGGTCGCGGGGTTTTACTGTATTCGCACATTCAAGCTTCCCATACAGAGGTCCAGGTAATAGGCGTAAACCATTTTCAAGAATAACTTTTTGTTTCTCCACTAAACCCTATGTTGTGACCACTCTTAAGAATCATAGAGTTTTATGGAGAAATGACGATTTTAGTATTTGGGTACGCACCTTTATCTGTTGCTATGCCACCTGTACCCATTGGGAAAAAAGCTTAATTGATTTGGCCCCCTTTTTAAGACTTTAAAATAGACTGACAGCGTAGTAAATAGTAAAACTCATGATTAAAATGTTTCTTCAGAGGCTGATTGATATGGATCTGCACTATTTATCCAAATGTATTGTTTCGGAATACTTTAAAAGAGTAATTTGGTTAGTGATTTTACATGGTCGTTCAGATAACTAAGATTAAAATCTATTCGCATATTTGATTTACAAAGCTTCGTACAATTATATATACCAACTTACCAATAAAATCAATTTAGAAGCGCATTTACTCAATCTTTTAGTTGATTAATGCGCCTTTTGTGCATTTGGAAACAATGTAGACCCAGATCAGACAGCTAATTCAGAGTGTAATGTTTGCTTTTGTTACATACCTGATTCTTTTTTATGGTATTACATTTCTGTGTTGAATATTGTTTATTTTAATTTCTCGACGTCTTAACGAGTACAAACTGTTTGCAAGCTCATCAAAGGGTCGTGAGAAGTGTGCTGAAGGTGTACCCTTGGAGTGTGGGACATCCATGCACTGTCATTTGCAAACAGTGTAAACCCAGACCAGAATGCTCCTAGAGGAGCCCCCTGATCTGGGTCTGCTCTGTTTGTCATTCAGTCATTCAAAATCCTCTCGCAATTTTTACCCTTTCATAATGTATGGATTCTACCAATAACCAATGATGGACTATTCCACTCTGAAAATAACTCAGTGATAAAAGGGTTAGTAAGTATAAAACGCTCAAAATTCAGAACTACAGACTAATATGTTAATCCTTATCCTTTTGTTACTTCGGATTCGTTCAAACTGCTGAGAAATTATTAAACACGTGTCAAACAGCTTGGATCCTGGTGAGACGTCGAGTTACTCTGCGACTCATCTTGATCCAGTATCGTTGCAAATGAGCCAAGGTGCGCTTAGATGTAATGTTTTCATAAGATAAAACTCTCTGTGTCTACACAGTTTCCTTCAAGATTGAAAAGGGTGGGCAGAAGTAATGGGGCGGTAAAGAAGACATCATTTTCTCTCTTAGGGTGCAACATTCTGTACATGCATGCTACTTGGCGATATATTCCCGTGCCATGGTATTTACTGGCAAAGTTTCTGGTTCTTCCTAGTCGTAAACATATCCAAACCCAACATATAACTGCATACTGCAAAAGTGGTTAAACCTTTTCCCAGCTAATAGGAACACAACGCACAAAGAAATGAATTCAACTGCAGTAGAACTCGTCAACATCGTATTATTATCTGTGTACAGTAAACTTGTCTTAAGAGGTCATCAAAGGAGGTCTAATTACATGTATGTGTCTGTATGGCAGGTGATAGCTTAACCCTTCGCTTGCTATTCACGTCAATATACGTACCTGTAAATAGTGAAGACCCAGATGAGACAGCTCCTGCAGGAGCTGTCTCATCAGGGTCTGCACTATTTACAAATTAATTGTGCAACCAGTGCACTCCGCAGCAGTGATTGCACAGCGAAATACTTGTACACAGTGAAGATATCTGTAAATATACAACAGGGCATGGGAGCTTACTGTATTACTTTTGACCTGCATTAAGCAACTGCCTGCTTTTTAAGACGCCTATGTTTGATAAATCAATGGCCGCCCTAAGACAGGTTCTACTGTATCAAACGTTTAAGCGTAATGCCGGGCGAGGGTAACAGGGACATCTGTCAAAGGGGCTGGATTCTGCATTTAGTAGCAATCTGGTTTTTTACACAATCATGTGATTGAATTAAACCTTCATCGGTAGATATTCATGGAAGAATCACTATATTATAAATATTGATTAAGATAAAACAAACAGAGCAGACTCTGATCAGACAGGAGCTCTCCTATATGAGCTGTCTGATCTGGGTCTACAAATGTGCAAAACCTGAGAGCTTATCAAGTAAATTCTACGTTCTATTGTGTTTCAAGATCAGATGCACAGTGATGTATGTTCCAGATCCAGTTTATCATTTCTCTATAGGCAGCTACATATGTATATATACTCTTCACAATCGGCAGAAGGAAAGATATACCAAATCGAAACCAGAGAGCTGCAGTGTCAAACACATTCTGCATAGGATATTTGGGTATTTATCTTTCCTTATGAATCATTGTATAATAAAAGTGAAAATTGTCCAATCGTTATCAATAGAATTAATTGCTGTATTGTAGACTATTGAAAGGTGTAAATTCTACTTTTTTACGTGTGGACTTGTTCAAAATATTAATTGTATCGAATGCGTAATTTATCTAGCCAAAGAATACGCTTAAATTGCGCTTCAGCCCATAAAATTCCATATTATTTAACCTTTACAACGCTGGATTACAATAGGACTGTTTCAAAATTCAAACAGTGAATGGTGAATATTTAGGGATTTGTCTGAAGAAAAGTATAACATGACAAACAGTGTATACCCTAATGAGGGGACCCTCTCATCTGGGTCGACACTGTTTGCAAATGACATTAGTGACTCGTGTCTGTAAGGGTTAAGGAACCCGCCCAGATCGTATTTTGGAACCTATCATTTTTTTTTTATTTTGAGGAGAAATAACAAACAAATTATTTACTGGTATAAAGCCATTGACATTGGTGGGTTCAGCAAACAGTGTATACCCTGATAAGAGGGTTTCTTCCGGAGCCCTCTGATCTGGGTCTACATTGTTTGCCTATGTCGTTTAAAGGGACCATCTTGTGACCATAAGATGAGAGATAAAGAGACCTTGTAAATGAAATACAGTTGAACCTGTTTTAAGCGGTCATTTATTTATTGAACACGGAAATCTGAAAAAGCAGGTAGTTGCTTAATGCAGGGTAAAAATGATACAGGACGCTCCTACAGGAGCTTTCTGTATCACTATTGACCTACATTAAGATACCATCGGTTTTAGAAATCCAGATTTGACTTCTTTTCATGCCCGTTTAAGACATGTTCTACTGTATTGTTGGAACTCTTCAGACGTGCTAAGTGTAGAGTGCTTTAAAAAATAAAATATTGTATCGTTTTCAATACAGCCGATGATCTAAACACTGCCGCCCGTGTTTTAGCCATAGTCCGCTTTCTATTTTCATTTCAGTGTTTGCTTTCATTACAAGGGTCTATTTAAACCTTTGAATGTTGAATTTTTCAAAGTCAAATACTGCCTTATTGTTTTACGATAGAGTCCGTCCAATAAGAAATGGCATACTTTGTAAGAGGATTCTGAATGACAAATAGTGCGACCCTGATTAGAGGGATTCTCTTTGAGCCTTCTGATCTGTGTTTAAACTGTTCGTCAATGGGAGTACATTCATACAATCGGGTGGTTAAGCAATTCTTTTATCATTTAAAATTGACTTAGAGTGTTTGCACTGTGCAGAAAAGTGTATTTAGAGAAGAATGGAAGTTATTATTGTCATCTATAGGTCTGTATAAAGCGTGTAATAACTAAAATAAAAGCATGAGTAACAAGCAAAAGCATGAGAAATAAATAAAAGCATGAGTAACAAGTAAAAGCATTAGTAACAAGAACATGTAAAAGCACGAGTAACAAGGAAAATCATGAGTATATCGTCACTAATTTTTGATTATCATACCTCTTAAGTTATCGTAATATTCGTTTAACCCTTTAGCTTATAGACATGTATTTGCAAACAGAGTAGACTCAGATCAGACGGTTCCTGTTGGAGCCGTCTGTTCAGACTGTGTTCTGTTTGCTGATGTAATAATACAGTTTCTGCCATGGCCAACCCACCATGTGTTTATATACCATAATAACAAATCAGCGAATATTATATCCGTACATGTAGTGGCATTATTTCTTATATAAATATCCATACGGTAAATGGTTAATACGCTCGTATAAGCATTACATCTATACGTCATATAAGTTGTGTTTTTATGATGAAATAAAAAAAAACATATCTCCTGGCATAAATTGGAGACAATAGTATTGTGTGACTGAGCATAGTATTGAGACAAATGATACAAGTATCATGTGATTGAGCATAAAATGGGAACCATAGTATTGGTATTATGTGACTTGGCATAAAATGGAGACAATTTGCTGGTATTATGTGACTGAGCATAAAATGGAGACTGAGCATAAAATGAGAAAAAACGGATATGTCTTTATGATCAGGGCTGTAGATCAGAAGCATATTTAGAAAATCTAATTAAACTATTTCTAATATATCCCTGTCAAACTCTGTCTTGCTGTAACGCACTAGACTCGCTACGCAAAGGCAGCAAGAGTTACAGCAATACAGGATTTGTCTGAGGAATGAGAGATGTTGATAGATCAACACGCATCTTATATACAGCCCTGTACGGTTTAATCCATTCCCTCATATGCTATGTTTAGATCCATCCTCTTTGAATGAATCTACCGAAAAGGAGCATATACTACAGAAAATGACATTTTTTAGAATTGTGTAGTTCTGAAACCATTGTGATAAATAGAGCATTTGCTCCCATGGAGCAAATGCTCTATTTATCACAATAGTTTCAAAAAGTGACTTTTACAGAGGCGTAGAAAGGCGTATTTATGGAGGAAATGGTTAGGAGTTTAAAAGTAAGTGTAGTTTGAAGAGTTTCACACCAAACAACTCTCTAGAAATGCAAGAAATGGAACTTGGTCCACAAAGTCATGAATAAAATAATTCTTCAACCGAAACCTATTGATTGGTATGAACTCAAAGACTTCGCCTTGGTACTAACCTTATTTTAAGCACTCAACGGACAAATTCTTTCTTTTTATCCACTTTGCAAACATAGTTAATCGTAATGAGATGTAGAAAGATTTGGCGTCTCATGAGAATCCAAACTGTTTTGTCCTCAAATCGAGTTTCTCTTAAAGAAATAGAATGTGCTATTTAGGAATATTGAAGCTGGCAATACTGTTTTACTTTCTCTGCATGATAAAGGTCACATCCGAGGTTTTGTCTGACTCATCCATTGGACAATATAAAAAGTGAACTATTCATTGGTTTAAAGCCACTAGGAGGCCCCGTCATATTTAAACTATAGTAAAACCTCGCTAAAGCGAACTAAAGCCTACATAAAGCTGCAGCCGATAATGATACGTATTCAAATGTTCAGATCAACGGGAGTTTACTGCACACAGTCGAACCTCGTGACAACGAGAGCTTATAAGAAGTCACATTAGTGGGGTTGTCCTGTATACCGTTCCCTCGTATTAAACGCATTTTCATGCATTTTCAAACGGAGTAGACTCTGATCAGGGTCTGCTCTGTGTGCTTATAAAATTATAACAGATTAGACTCTATAGTTTCTACTAATACCAAAATGCTTGTGTACATATTATTAAAATTCAGCTAATAAATATTCATGATTCATTATCTCTGCTTTAATCCATTACCTCATATAGGCTATTTTGGATGCAACCTCTTTGAATAAATATACCGAAAAGGGGCATTCACAAGAGAAAATGAAAATTTTAGAATTTTGTAGTTTTTAAACCATTATGATAAATAGAGCATTTGCTCCTAAGGAGCAAATGCTCTATTTATCACAATGGTTTCAAAAAGTGATTTTTACAGAGACGTCAAAAGGTGTCAATATGAGGGAATGGGTTAAAGATGACACATGTTTAGTTATCAATCCGTAGTGTGCTATTCGCGACCAGACTCGCATAGCAAACAACTGTTACCAAATCCCATTTGGAGCAGGAATTTGTTTTTTTCCCTAGCGAATAAAGGTTAAGCTTTCCTTTATATAAACGCCTTTTCACATATCTGCAAACAGAGTAGACCCAGACCAGACGGCTCCTAGTCTGATCAAGATTTGCTATGTTTGCTTATGACACGATATAGATTTACATTTACAGTAAAAATCAAATTCAGCTAATAAATATTCATGATATCGGTATTTCTTACGTGAATATTGAACAGAGGAAAGGTTAACACTCTCACTGTCAATGACGCATCTGTGATTACCCATGCACACATAATGGATCCAGATTAGACGCCGAGTCGCTCGGCGTCTCATCAGGACCCAAACTGTTTGTTACTGTGACTAAAGTTTTGAAACAAAAATGAAGAAAATTAAAAAAAGAAAATTGTGGCAGACGACAATGTTAACAGACGACAGAATTTGGCAGCGTACGAGTTAAGCGGTCACTTTAGCTGCTAGGAAAAATATAAATGTCTGCTCAAATTTGGATTCTGTACCATTTGGACTGCCTCGGACTTCATCCTCCTTCAGAACCGTTCTACTGTATATGTTAGGTAATAATAAGTTCAATGTAAGTTTTATTTTACAAGAAAAGTAGCAGAAGATATTTTTACGCAGACGACTTTTTTTTTACATAGGAAAGTTCACATGCATTAGTTTTGTGCATAAAACATGCGGTTGTTGCATTGCAAACACTTCAGGCTTGTCTTTAATCCTTTACGCCCAGGTTTGTTTTTTATCTGTTTCGTTTGATGCCGACCATTTTGGAGTGGAAGAAATACGCTGGGTTGCTCATTAAAATGTAGATTTCCAAATTCCTTGCATTGTTTTATGCTTTACAAAGCTTTGAACTAAAGCTCTTTGTATTCTGATGATAAATATATAAATGTTGTACAACGTTCAAGCTGGATTATATATCTACACTCTCAGAATAATGGGTTACTCTAGTACAGCAGAAACTTTAAACCGACCACAGTTATTGAATAGATATTGGATCTTTAACCCTTTCGCTGCCAAACTCTGTCGTCTGCTAACTTTGTCGTCTGCTACAAATTTTCATTCTTTTGATTTTCTTCATTTTTGTTTCAAAAACATAGTAACAGTAACAAACAGTTTGGATCCTGATGAGACGCCGAGTTACTCATCTGGATCCAAACTGTTTGCATAGGTAATCACAGATCCGGCATTGGCAGCGAAAGGGTTAAAACCATTACTTTCTGAATATTTATGTTAGAATAATGATATCATGAATATGTATTAACTGATGTTTTTGTTCTAATAATGGAATATGTACACAGGGAGTTTTGGCTATGGAAGAAATAATAAAATTAGACCTATATTTATTTATAAGCAAGCAGAAGACCCTGATCAGATGGATCCTACAGAAATCGTGTGATCTGGGTCGATTGTGTTTGCCATGACGTTGAAATGCGTATATGCAGTAAAATCCCTCTAAACCGGAATTCTAGTAGAGAAGAATGTAGATACTTTTAGACAAGTGGCTGCTTAATGAAGGATGAAAGTCATGCAGAAAGCTCCTAGAGGAGTTTTCTGCTTGACTTTCACCCTGTATTAAGCTGCCACCTGTCTCCAAGATCGATATTTATACTAAACTGAACGTCCTGTTTAAAAATATTTTACTGTATGTTAAAATCAGATGAGGGTTTGATGGCTGAAGGAAATGTCGCTTATACCAAACTCTGACTAGAACTCACGTCTCTGAAACTACGACTGGTGTGGTTCCTGTCTGAACACTGTAGACCCCCGCTTTTATATTCTATTTCACATTTACATAAAAAACCTGACATAACACAAATAAAGTTGCATTCCCAAGCTTTATCATTTGGAAGTGTGGTTATCACCTTTAAAACAAGTCTTAGTGACAGCTTAATACAGGACATAAGTAATATAGGAACTCATAAGACCTTTCTGTATCCCTTTTACCCTGTATTAAGCAACCACATGCTTTTACAATATCCCATATTAATAAATCATAAATCGCTTTAGCGGCACTTTACTGTATATAGTAAACTCACTCTTAACCAGAATACTAGTTGAAAATAATTTATATACATTTAGGCAGATGGCTGCTTAATGCAGATTGAAAGTCATACAGAAAGCTCCTAAAGGAGCTTTCTGCATGACTTTCACACTACATTAAGCTACCACCTGCCTCAAACACATGTTTGGTAACTAGATTGAACGAGGTTTTACTGGATAAGGATGTTCAGCCAATCCATCTGTATTGCTTCAATATATTTCATAGTTAAAACTACAAATTACAGTAATTTGTTGCAATATATTCCAGACAAGTATCTAAATCGTGTGCTTTTGTTGTTTTTATCTCTTACGTTAAACGCATCCATTTTCTCCCAAACACGCAATTTCTCTAGTGAAAATATTTTCCTTTGTTTGATATATTAGAAAATGAAATACATGTAAATAGTTTATCGAGAGACAATCTAGGTTCAAATCTTTCTTCGTCTGTTATCTATGCCAGTAATATCTTGTAAATATTTGACCTTACGCCTTAGATGTGTAAAAGGTAAACTGTTGTTATGGTTACAGTAAAACCTCTCTAAAGCGACCATCAAAACAAGGTTTAATTCTGAATCTCTAAGGCCTTCGGTAGCCTAATGCAGGACGAACTTCATATAGAAAGCTAAAATCTAAAATACTCGCAATTCATATATAAACTATAGATTTGTGTGCATAGTAAAGGGGCGTCTTAAAAAAGCTCGTACGACTGAAATTATCGAACATTTTAACATACGTCGATTGCAAATACAAGTTTCGGTCGGCGTATACGTGTATTAAAATTGTCGTACGAAGTGTCAGCCTTATCCATTCCCTCATAGACTACTTAGACCAGACGCAACCTTTTTGAATAAACCTACCGAAAAGTAGAAAATTCTAGAGAAAAGGAAACATTTAGAACTGTGTAGTTTTTAAACCATTGTGATATATAGAGCATTTGCTTCTATGGAACAAATGCTCTGTTTATCACAGTGATTTCAATAATGACTTTTACAGAGGCGTCAAACTGCGTCAGTAGGAGGGAATATGTTAATTGCTGCACACTGGAACACTATGAGAACATTACGGCAATACGAGTGGAAGAGATTGTCGTACACTTACATTAGGACTTACGCTCGAATGTGTATCGTACGATCTACAATGAGACAGACCAGTGCGCTCGAATGTGTATCGTACGATCTACAATGAGACAGACCAGTGCGCTCGAATGTGTATCGTACGATCTACAATGAGACAGACCAGTGCGCTTGATCTACAATGAGACAGACCAGTGCGCTTGATCTACAATGAGACAGACCAGTGCGCTTGATCTACAATGAGACAGACCAGTGCGCTTGATCTACAATGAGACAGACCAGTGCGCTCGAATGTGTATCGTACGATCTACAATGAGACAGACCAGTGCACTTGATCTACAATGAGACAGACCAGTGCGCTTGATCTACAATGAGACAGACCAGTGCGCTCGAATGTGTATCGTACGATCTACAATGAGACAGACCAGTGTGCTCGAATGTGTATCGTACGATCTACAATGAGACAGACCAGTGCGCTTGATCTACAATGAGACAGACCAGTGCGCTTGATCTACAATGAGACAGACCAGTGCGCTTGATCTACAATGAGACAGACCAGTGCGCTTGATCTACAATGAGACAGACCAGTGCGCTTGATCTACAATGAGACAGACCAGTGCGCTTGATCTACAATGAGACAGACCAGTGCGCTTGATCTACAATGAGACAGACCAGTGCGCTTGATCTACAATGAGACAGACCAGTGCGCTTGATCTACAATGAGACAGACCAGTGCGCTTGATCTACAATGAGACAGACCAGTGCGCTTGATCTACAATGAGACAGACCAGTGCGCTCGATTGGTGCTCGAGTTTGACTCCTTCCCTCATAGACTATTTTTTAAACTCAACCTCTTTGAATAAATCTACCGAAAAGTAGCATTTACAAGAGAAAAGGAAACGTTTGAGAATTGTGTAGTTTTGAAACCATTGTGATAATTAGAGCATTTGCTCCTATGGAACAAATGCTCTATTTATAAAAATGGTTTCAAAAAATAACTTTAACAGAGGCGTCAAAATGGCGTCAATATATTTGAAAGGGTTAAGCGGACGTATCTTTGTGGGGTAAAGCACGACTTAGTGTGGAGTGATCGACTGCAGCAACTATGGGCATTCCTCACCTTATACTAATGGAGATTTTCTTTAATTCCCGAAGCGTGACATTAAATATTTCCTAAAACAGAACGCTTATGTAGGGGAAACCTTGGAATAAACGAATTTAAGCTAGTCCACAATTTACAAGCAACTTTACACACGTGTTATGAAGAACACTTGTGGAGTTTGATCTGAGTTCAAATTGCACGATACTGTTATTATTATGAAACATACGAGCAACCTGTTGATGTGAAAATAATAGCAGACGATAGTGGTAACACCAATAAATAAACCCGCCCTGGAAAGGAAAAGAGTCGCATAGCCATTGTTTTGGGCCTAAGAATTATGCGAAGTCATACCGAGCCGATAAAATATACACTGAATGACGTTAATTTGCTATACTCTGACCTAGCATTCTACTCTGAAGAAAATAAATTATTCACAGAGTCAGCAGGTTGGATCCAGATCTGGAGATTTTCGTCATTTGTTTTGTATTGAAACATCAAATGTTTGTTTATATTTAATTTTAATAAAGAACATTGTTGCATGGTGGCAAATTCAATTACGCAGACGACTTCTATTGTAGCAGACGACATTTATAAAGCCCTTCTCTTGTTAAGCACCTACCGACTCTCATTGTAACCAGCTTGGATACAGCTGTAACGCCGAAAAACTCGATGTCTCATCAGGATCCAAGCTGTATGATACTCGATCAATAGTGATTAAACACTTGAACGAACCGGAAGTCAGTAAAAAAGGTTCAGCAAACGAGAAACTGGGCTGACATTATTTTACCAGCCTGAGAAGGGGTCGTCAAGAAAAAATGTAACGCACGTGGTCTGAGGTCTCAATCAACGAGTTGTACTAGCTGTCCGTCGCCCTATGTGTTATTTTATAACCACAGTATATATAGGTTTATTGCCTTATCAATCAGCTAACGAGGGACAAAAGTCTATTTTATTGCCATCATTAATATGTTCTTATATGCTTTACAGTGAAGACACATTTACCGTTCAGAAACACTTTACTTCATGCATATTCATTAAGAAATACTGACATCATGACTATTGATAAGACAACTCATTAGAATAGCGAGTGAACACAATAAAGTTTGACCTTAGCAAAACTTTATTGTCAGATTTATATTATTCCGTAAACAGACAGAGCAGATAACTTACCCCAATAAGATAAACAAAAACACTAGTTTCCCTAATGACTATTCATGTAAATCAGAAACCGGCTGATCTGGATCTACTCTGTATTTCCTAGCCGTTAAATATGAATCTATCAGGTTAGGGGTTAATGTTTTCTTATGAGCTTATAATGACGAAACCAGTACTATTAAAAAAAAAATAACACCAGAAAGCAACTCATCTCAAGTTGTCTGATAACCTACTTTCGGGGCAGGAGGTGGCGGGTTCGATTTTCGTCCGGGTCATACTAAAGCAAGGTCTGGTTGAGCAGATGTCTGGACAATGACGAGGTTTTAGATGAATTACTATCGTTCATTAGCACCAGGTCCAGGTATCCCAAAAATGTGCTTCTTCGAGGGTTTGTAACCGACGTAAAACTAGGCCATCCTCTGCGCCGGGTATGCTGCGACTAACAGCGCTCTACAATATGTCACGCCGGGGATGTGGCGACGAACAGTGGTCTACAATATGTCACACCGGGAATGTTGCGACTAACAGTGCTCTACAATATGTCACACCGGGGATGTGGCGACTAACAGCGCTCTACAATATGTCACGCCGGGGATGTGGCGACGAACAGTGGTCTATAATATGTCACACCGGGAATGTGGCGACTAACAGTGCTCTACAATATGTCACACCGGGATGTGGCAACTAGCAGTGGTCTACACTAGGTCACGCCGGGGATGTGGACACTAACAGTGCTCTATAATGTGTCACGCCGATGATATGGCGGATAACAGTGCTATACAATATGTTACGCTGACGATATGGCGGCTAACAGAGCTATACAATATGTCACGCTGATGATATAGCGGATAACAGTGCTCTACAATATGTCACGGCTAACATTGCTCTACAATATGTCACACCGGGAATGTTACGATTAACATTGCTCTACAACATGTCACACCGAGGATGTGGCGACTAACAGTGCTCTACTATATGTCACGCCGGGGATGTTGCGACGAACAGTGGTATACAATATGTCACACCGGGTATGTGGCGACTAACGGTGGTCTACAATATGTCATACCGGGTATGTGGCGACTAACGGTGCTCTACAATATGTCACACCGGGATGTGGCGACTATCAGCGGTCTACACTCTACACTATGTCACGCCGGAGATGTGGACGCTAACAGTGCTCTACAATGTGTCATGCTGATGATATAGCGGTTAACAGTGCTCTACAAGATGTCACGGCTAGCATTGCTATACAATATGTCACATCGGGAATGTTGCGACTAACAGTGCTCTACTATATGTCACACCAGGAATGTTGCGACTAACAGTGCTCTACAATATGTCACGCCGGGGATGTGGCTACTTACAGTTGTCTACAGTTTGTCAGTTTGTCAATAGCGCAAATTTTCAAATTGTACAAGAACAATTCAAGATTCTAGCATTTCTTGAAACTGGCAGTATATTTACATGGCGTGACATCATGTAATTTTAAGAATATATGTCCTTAAACAAGCGTGACCAAACTACGAATGTCTGCAAACAATCAGATTATGCCACAATATACCTAAAATCACTTCCAATCAAATAGTCATAACGGCCACTGGTATGTCGTAACTTCTGGAACTAAATGATATATTTCTTCAAACAGTTAAGACTCGTTAATGCGGACACTTAAAAGATGTATAATTCTGGCTTTTTAAAACAGGTGGTAGCTTAATGCAGGACAAGAATATACAGAAAGCTCCTATAAGAACCCTGTGTATTACTTTCGCCGCGCATTAAGCAACCATCTGCTTTTACTCCTATGGAAAAGAACTCCTTTGGTCGCATTGGTGAGATATTACCGTAATTCAAGACCAGGTTTCATATAAATACTGTAGAACCTCGCAAATCCTAAAGTTTAGTATCGAACTGCATGAGAACGTTTAAAACAGGTCGTCGCTGTTTGATGGATGGTGAAAATTCATGCAGAAAGTTCCAATAGATGCTTTCTAAATAACTTTCAACCTGCATTAAGCTGTCACCTATCTTAAAGATATTCAAATACATGTAGTCAAAGAGCGTTCAAAATTAGAGAAGTTGTATTGTTTATACTGTATTAAAACAAAGTTTGCAAAACAAAGGGGACCATTGATCGGATATGCCATTTCAAGCTATCACAATTCAATATAATTATACAGCTGAACTTAGATATCCCGAATACAGATAGATTGAACTTCTTGATAAAGCGAAGCAAGATTTCGGACCTTCCAAATTCACAACTGAGAATTGTTCTAAACTGTTTCACTAGCATATCTAGAAACACATGCGATAGCTTAATACGGATCGAAAGTAATGCTGAAAGTTCCTACATGAGCTTTCAGCATTACTATACATCTGTATTTAGTTGTGAACTTGAAAAAGTGTCCAGATTAGAAAACGAATTAGTGGAACTTCTATTATCTTTTAGTAATTTGCATGGTCCTTTGAAGTTCGAGATATTGAAGTTCAACTGTATTTTAAAGCACTATCTTCTGGCTTTGCAAGCAATGCAGATCAAGTCTAGCTGCACCGTCAGACACGTGCCGACATATAAAAACATTGATACTTATCTACACTTTAAATATAGCTTATTATCTTTTCTTATCTTATGTTATCTTATCCACATTTGCAGCAACCTTCATGCAGAACACACAAATAAAGAGTGTTAGACGCGATGATTGGTCCGTAGGTTGACTCAAACGCGTACCATATCCTAAAATCAAAACTTGATCAGCTAATGACATAAACTGGGTGACGAGAAAATACTTCCTCTGAGATTTGAATATACTGTAGACATAGATCAGCCGCCATGTCAAACGAGGCCGCATATGCTTCAGTCATCTTAACCATTAACTCCATAAATAAGCAATTAACGGCTTTGAAAACAGAGTAGACCCAGATCAGACGGCTCCTATAGGAGACGTCTGATCAGGGTCTGCTCTGTTTGCTTATGCAATAATATAGATCTGATTATACAGCTTCTATCACAGTCAAACGTTCCCTTGTTTACCCTTTCACTGATGAATATTCATATAGGAAATAATGACGTAATAAATATTAATATTTTTATAATGGTTTATAAACACATGGCATTTTGGCTCAGGAAAAAAATGTAGAATCAGATCGTATATTACGCCATAAGCAAACAGAGCAGACCCTGATCAGACGGCTCCTATAGGAGCCGTCTGACCTGGGTCTACTCTGTTTGCAGATGCGTCAAAATGCGCTTACTTAAGGGAAAGGGTTAATAATGTTGTTAAAAGTTCGGCTAGTTAATATTCATACAGTCTTATTTGTCACATGAATATTCATCAGATAAACGTTTAATTGTTCTTATGAATCACCGCCTCTCTGACGAGCGGATCTTTTGTGTCTACAATATCTGCATGGATCATTGACCATTTGATCAATTATCTGTTTGACCAACATTTGACCAATGGTATGTCATTGCTGAACCGTTTACTCAATGAATATTCATATAAGAAATAATGACATCATGGATATTTAACTGCTGAAAAGCTATATTGGCATATTACACAGGTCTTTTGGTACTGGAAGAAACTATAGAGTCAGAGCTATCATAAGTCCATGAGCTAAACGAGTAGACCATGATCTGGGTTTACTCTGATTGCAAAGGCACAGAAAGGCGTATTGTTGGAGTAAAGTGTTGATGGTCAATGATATCACGAGGACTTTGAATGACAAACAATGCAGGTCCTGCAGGACCCTCTGATATGGGACTACATTGTGTGCAAATGGTAGCTAAATCGTAGCTTATGTATCCAAACAGTTCATCTCAGAAAGCATCACATCTGCACCGTTAACCCTTTCTAGTTTGAATATTCGGTTACCTGAAATGGTAAAAGGGCAAACATGTGCACATAATGTTTTCATATTCGTAGAAATTGTACAGTCAGGTATATATATTATAGTTTCATAAACAAACAGAGTAGACCCTGATTAGACGGCTCCTGTACGAGCCGTCCGCTCTCGGATTGCTATTTTTGAAAAGGCGTGAAAAGGTCTTGAGAAAAAAGGTTAATTGAAAAGTAGTAAGATGTGCATATAACTTACGAATAATAGTTCGAAATTGCGAAAAGTTGAAGTTAACCCTTCGCTTGCTGTTCACGTCATATACATACCTGTAAATAGTGAAGACCCAGATGAGACAGCTCCTGCAGGAGCTGTCTCATCAGGGTCTGCACTATTTACAAATTGATTGTGCAACCAGTGCACTCCACAGCAGTGATTGTACAGAGAAATAATTGCAGACAGTGAAGATATATGTAATTATACAACAGGGCATGGGTAAAGAAGAATAACTGTTTTTTTTTTAAATTCAGCAAGAGAAGTGTTAAAGTATCGAGCTCGACGATGTTATTCGCCCATGTTTTAGACAAAGCTCCCTTGCAGTTTAGTTCCGTTGTGTGTTCACGATATAGCAATAGTATTTTGTTCTAGAACATGAAATTTAAACCATAATCATTAATTAACAAATGCAATTTGCCATACACGTTATTCTGGGAAATCTTCAAAATGTTCCAAACAGTATACTATCAACTTCACTCACTCGTTATTTATAGACAGATTACTGTTAAGTAATCTATCACGTTTATCTTTATGTTTTACTGTGCTTATATGTAGAACGCGGTACTTTAAGTGCGCATCCCATCAAATTCTATTTTTGCCTCATGAATGATACAGGTCCCAAGTCCTTAACCCACGCTTTCAACGCTGCATTTTCAAATGAACTACATGTATACCAAAACTAAAACAGGTCAGGTTTACTGTGAATACATGGATCTTTTGGAAGTGTAACATGACAAACAGTGCAGACCCTGATAATAGGCTCCTCTAAGATCCCTCTCATCCGGGTCTACACTGTTTGTAAAGGGTATTAGTGACCCGTCTCCAGCACTGAAAGGATCAAATCCCTGCCTGTCTGTGTTTGGTATATTTGAAGGATAAAACATAAACAAGCGAAAACATATAAACAGTGGCTGGTGGTAAATCCCTTTGTAGTTTTACAAACGCTATCCTTACAAACCTTTATCCTGCTAAGTATATTTTGTCAACTCAAAAGTTGACTAATTGTCTATCAAAAACGTCTCTGTTACATGGTACTTTTCTACAGATATACATCCCAAGATGTAAACCGTCTGATCCAGATGAGACGCCGAGTAACTCGGCGTCTCATATGGATCAGACTGTTTGCTATAGTAATCATAAATCTGCCTGTGACGTAGTAAAGTGTTAATAAATTAAAAAGCCCATCTATCTGAATATACCCTTCCCTCGTAATGGCCTGTACAGAAGACTATCACGCCCCTGTGTGAAGTTCAAAGACATGGTTTAATTTTATTACTTCCTAAAGTATTGCTCGTTTCGTTAATATTGGGCCAGTCTGTTTTTCCTATTAGAGATGTTACTCCCCCACCTTTGACATTTTGGATCCCTGTTAACTGTTTTGTTTACCCTTTAGATTCCGACTGTTTCCCTGTGTCGATCGTTCGGTTTGCCTATTATATTAAAACAGGTTTTAAAATACATGTTGGGTACATTCCACATTGGGGATTACAATCGGACCACCTCGGACTTTATGTCACAAAATGATACGAAATTTAGCATACGGATCCAACAGTTGTACATATACCAGGAAAACATGACATATATCTAAAGCCCTAAATTAACTTTGAATTTTAGGAAAAGAAATGTGTTATAATTGAAATATAAGCAACAGATATATAGGGATTTGGAGAATAAACAAAGGGATTTGACACACGGATTGTAAGTCTAGATAAAGATACAGTGGGAGGGTGACATGATAAATGTCAAACATTTATAACATTAAAATAACAGCATAACCTCCCTAAAGAGACCACCAAAGAGAGGACTAATTTTGCATCATATAAACAGATGGTAGCTTAATGCAGGACAACACCTATGTAAACCGCTCCAATAGGAGCGCTATGCACTTCACACGCCTTGTATTAACCCTCTCCCTCCTCTCGCTTTGTATTACCCTCTCCCCCTTTCGTCTTGTATTACCATCTCCCTCCTCTTGTCTTGTATTATCCTCTCCCTCCTCTCGGCTCGTATTACCCTCTCCCTCCTCTCGCCTTGTATTAACCCTCTCCCTCATCTCGCCTTGTATTACGCTCTCCCTCCTCTTGCCTTGTATTACCCTCTCCCTCCTCTCGTCTTGTATTACCCTCTCCCTCCTCTCATCTTGTATTATCCTCTCCCTCCTCTCGCCTCGTATTACCCTCTCCCTCCTCTCGCCTTGTATTAACCCTCTCCCTCCTCTCGCCTCGTATTACCCTCTCCCTATTCTCGTCTTGTATTAACCCTCTCCCTCATCTCGTCTTGTATTATCCTCTCCTCCTCTTGCCTTGTATTAACCCTCTGCCTCCTCTCGCCTTTTATTAACCCTCTCCCTCCTCTCGCCTTGTATTATCCTCTCCCTCTTCTCGCCTTGTATTAAACCTCCCCTCCTATTGCCTTGTATTAACCCTCTGCCTCCTCTCGCCTTGTATTAACCCTCCCCTCCTATTGCCTTGTATTACCCTCTCCCTCCTCTCGCCTTGTATTAACCCTCTCCCTCATCTCGTCTTGTATTATCCTCTCCTCCTCTTGCCTTGTATTACACCATCCCTCCTCTCGGCTCGTATTACCCTCTCCCTCCTCTCGCCTTGTATTAACCCTCTCCCTCATCTCGCCTTGTATTACGCTCTCCCTCCTCTTGCCTTGTATTACCCTCTCCCTCCTCTCGTCTTGTATTACCCTCTCCCTCCTCTCATCTTGTATTATCCTCTCCCTCCTCTCGCCTCGTATTACCCTCTCCCTCCTCTCGCCTTGTATTAACCCTCTCCCTCCTCTCGCCTCGTATTACCCTCTCCCTCTTCTCGTCTTGTATTAACCCTCTCCCTCATCTCGTCTTGTATTATCCTCTCCTCCTCTTGCCTTGTATTAACCCTCTGCCTCCTCTCGCCTTGTATTAACCCTCTGCCTCCTCTCGCCTTGTATTATCCTCTCCCTCTTCTCGCCTTGTATTAACCCTCCCCTCCTATTGCCTTGTATTAACCCTCTTCCTCCTCTCGCCTTGTATTAACCCTCCCCTCCTATTGCCTTGTATTACCCTCTCCCTCCTCTCGCCTTGTATTAACCCTCTCCCTCATCTCGTCTTGTATTATCCTCTCCTCCTCTTGCCTTGTATTACCCCATCCCTCCTCTCGCCTTGTATTACCCTCTCCCTCTTCTCGCCTTGTATTAACCATCTCCTTCCTCTCGCCTTGTATTAACCCTCTCCTTCCTCTCGCCTTGTATTATCCTCCTCTCCCTCCTCTCGCCGTGTATTAACCCTCCCCTCCTATCGTCCTGTATTATCCTCTCCCTCCTCTCGCCTTATATTACCCACTCACTCCTCTCGCCTTGTATTAACCCTCCCCTCCTATTGCCTTTTATTACCCTCTCCCTCCTCTCGCCTTGTATTAACCCTCCCCTCCAATTGCCCTGTGTTAGCTGTTTGATACGTAGCGAATAAAGTTTTAATGAATCGAAAATAGGTAAAACATGCAACAAGTCAGAGTTGAGGAGACATCATATTTTACAGCAGGTTAATGGTTCAGGTTTCTTATTACATTTGTATCGAAACAACATTGATGCAACTCTTACATCTGTGAAAGCGTATTTCGTACGACATATAGACAGCTGTGTACATGATTGTTCTATCAGAAATATCGTTAGAAAACAAAACAATTGATCATGTATACGTTGGCTGACAGGTAAATTTGTGAAAAAAAAGTTTTTAAAAAAGTAATGGCATTGTGTCATAACTGTGAACTATCTATTCTGTGAACTTTATTTTACTAAGTCACAACTAACGATCATACTCAGCGGTATAGATGGGGTGAGGAAATCTAACATATCCTCTTCTAAGAATCATCGTCTCTTTCAGTAAGTGTCAGAGTTCAGTAAGTGTCATACGTCCCTTTATCTATGGTTCAGGTAATTTCACACGTGCCCTCTATTTACAAAAAAAAAACCCCACACATAAAACCATAATCTATTTGCCCTCTGAACACATTCTTGTTCAATATGCTTCATGATGAAATTTAATCCTCGGAGAAATAAGTGATTATCATCTGAAAATATTGTTGCATGTTTCAATTCTCAAAATAGATTTTCTTCCATTTTGCAATAAATGTTAATCCTTATAATGCGGGGAACGAGTCCAGTCACCCATGACATTTGCAAACAGTAAAGACCCAGATGAGAGGGCTTGTAGAGGACAGTATAGATCCAGATGAGAGGGATTGTAGAGGACAGTATAGACCCAGATGAGAGGGCTTGTAGAGGACAGTATAGACCCAGATGAGAGGGCTTGTAGAGGACAGTATAGATCCAGATGAGAGGGCTTGTAGAGGACAGTATAGACCCAGATGAGAGGGCTTGTAGAGGACAGTATAGACCCAGATGAAAGAGCTTGTAGAGGACAGTATAGACCCAGATGAGAGGGCTTGTAGAGGACAGTATAGACCCAGATGAGAGGGCTTGTAGAGGAAACCTTTCATCAGAGTCTGCACTGTTTGCCATGTTTAACTTTTCTTTAGAAACTCCCAAAATATTCACCATAAGATTGACCAGTTTGAATTTTGGAATAGCCCATTTGAAAAATCAGACGTCACATTTTGGATCTGTTTGACAGGGTGGCCACAGAATGTGCTCTCGGGGTGAGGAAAGTGTTAACGAAATCACAAATCGACATGAGGTTTTTTGTGGAGACCTATTTGATTTATATGTTTTATTTTTCATGATGATTGATCAAGGTATTGTTCCATGTGCGACAACTAAAATCTAATTAAGACTGACAGACACATCCGTTGTTGAAAATCTCTCTAATTAACCATTAGGCTGCCTTAAACGGTGTCTGCTTCGAGTCTACCTCAAAGAAATGTTCTATGTTTGAGTTTTCTTGGCGTTATTTTATTGTTTTCATATTGCATCGCCAATTAAAGTTGAATGCCATACGTCTTGTCATGTATCTCTCTATCTGGATCACACACCTTAATAGATAAAATATTTAGGTACAAGGTACTGTAAAGGTTAATTAATCAATTTCAAAATCCTGTTGACAGTCTATACGATTTTAACATACACGCGATGCACTTGAGAAAACAAATTGCACTGACTTGCATGTTTGGAATTCAATGTCCTTAGTTCAGTTGGACCAGACAGGGATGTGAATTATTTATGACCGACACAGAAGAATGTTGCAAAAAAGAGTAATGCAGTTTAACCCATTCCCTCATATTGACGACTCTGTAAAAACACTTTGAGAAACCATTGTGATAAATAGAGCATTTGCTCCTTTTCTATAGTCAGTGCTCCTTTTCGGTAGATTTATTCAAAAAGGTAGTATCTAAAATAGCCTATGAGGTAATGGGTTAAGCTAAGGTACGACGTAGATGAAATTTAATATAAATGTATGCAATATCAGAGCTATAGATAAAGGTGCCTATTCAAATACTAAAACCGACCATTTTGTTTTAAAATAAACCATAATTATTTTGTTACCGCTCATGAGAAAAATGGCCATAACAAAGGGTTTGGTACAGAAATGAAGGGGTCATTCTTGAACTTGCTTTGAATCACGCATCTGTTACAGTAAAAGAGTTATTCTTTGAAACTTTAGTGTAACAAAATGTCTTCATAACCGGAATCTATACACCTTAACATACTTCATTCTCAACGTTTTTATATTTTTTTGTCCTTCGGGATCATTACTTCTGATGTTATTAATTTTTAAAATTGAATACCGCTTAAGCCGGTGCTAGGGGGAGTGAGTAGTGTTGCATTTTTAATAACTGCTCATGACCAGACTCAATAAAACCGATATTGAAATGTTCTCTTTTCACATTGCTGCTGTTGCTTTCGGAGGATCTCTCACTTTCAAAACTCAGTTCTTAAGAGCATGTAATTTGACTGTAAAACTTATTGAAAGATATACTATACTTTATACACAGAATTACAATGCAATATAAGCAACAAATAACAACGTAATAACATTCAACATATTACAATAGTTCATAAGATAACGTATCCCAATATCAGCAACGTTAAATAATTCAGTTGCGGTCTAATTGAGAGCCACATTATTCTTTAATGTATAAATATATAAAGCTGCACATTATAATAAATAAAAACAGTGTTACTAAGCATGCAGTAAAATGAATAGAGTGCTACAAAAGGAACCGTCTCGTAAACAAGAACACGCTTAGTTGTACGATAAAAAGCGACACCATTGGATACAATACAAGTATTTGATTATGGTCCAGTAAATGGAAACACATCAAAATTGTAATAAACGCAACATAACAACAGAAAGCAACACATTGCTACAATTAGAGGCGTTGTCCTGCAGTAACACTTCGCTAATCCGAACACTGAAATCAGCACCAATGTATTTATTCAAGTCAAACTACTACTACCTTATGAAGCCTATATTAAGTAGCCACCTGTCCAAACAGTTCTCAGTTCTTCTTCATTATCAGTTCAGAGCAGCGATGTCTTACTGCAGTTTTTAACCCTTTCCCTCATATAAACGTGTTTTCACGCAGCAAACAGAGTAGACCCAGATCAGACGGCTCCTAGAGGAGCCGTCTGATCAGAATCTGCTCTGTTTGCTAATGGAATTTGATAGATCTGTTTCTATAGTTTCTAATACGGCTAAAATGTCCCACCTTCCACATTTCCTTTTAACTATTTTCTCCATGAATATTCAATAGGTATTGACATTTGTAATAAACGTAGAACAGGGAAAGGGTTAAATACCAAACTTGAGTATAAATGAAAAAGCATCATTGGTAATTCCTGATCTGGATCTACTCTTTTTGCAAAGGATATATCAATCAATCAATCAATTTTATATATTACAAATGGTAAGACTGATAGCAACTAAAATATAGAGCGAAGGATGTACATTAAATTGTGCAGAGCTTAGCCTAGTTAGCACATACAGAACAGAACACTTTAATGTTTTATGTTGTAATTAAAATGTACAGTGTTTAGGTTAGTTAGCAAATACAGAATTGAACACTTTCATGTTTTATGTTGTGATTAAAGTGTACATGTTATTAGGAATTTACCGTGTCGCTGGCCGCATAAATTATCTTTTAGAGTTTAATTACTGTTTCAGTCTATTTAATTTATGAAAAAATAACTTAATTGGACGATAATGTTTGATAAATGATAACATTTGGTATGTGTCAAGATCAGCTGATGGAGCTTGTAAAAACGAAATAACAGATTTGACAAATGACCCTTTCAAAGCACGTGCTTTGTCATCTCACGTCATCATTTAACTGTTTCGCTGACAATAGCGAATCTATGAATACCTAAGCAAACAGTTTAGATCCAGATAAGACGCCGAGTATATTGGTGTCTCGTCAGAATCCAAACTGTATGATGATATGATTATGATTTTGAAACAAGAAGGAGAACAAAAAAACAGAACAAAAAATGAGCAGACGACAAATTTAGCAGACGACGCCATTCGTTACTTCATGCCATCATTTGAATCGTTGGACATTATGAGCAAATGTTTATTAACCTTTGTACACAGTTAGGATCCAGATGAGATGCTGGGTAACTTTGCGTCTGACCAGGATCCAAAATGTTTGGTACTTTTTACACTGGTTTTGAAGAATTATAGAAGAAATTGATACTTTTAGAATTGAAACAGGCGACAAGTTTTGCTGATAAAATTTATTTTGTGTGTATAGATAAATACTGACATAGTCTATTGTACATTGGACAATTACACAAAGTATAGCTTCAAGCATCAACAAAAATTGAAATTGACAAATCATGAGCCCATACATCATTTGAATTGTAACACCTTAACCTTTAGCCTGCTGAGTATATTATCATTAGAAAATGTCGCCTCTTCAGTTTGCAAAACTGATTTATCTTGTACGAGCGTATTTCTTTTCAAAAGCATCATTTGAGTGTGAAACAGTTTGGATCCTGATGAGATACCCGGTTACACAGCGTCTCATCTTGATCCAAACTGTTTGTAGAGGTAATCACAGATCTGCCCGAAGCATGCTAAAGCTTTAACACTTTCCATTTATAAAAGTACATATTGCTTCCATTTCCAAAGCGATATCAGAGTTCCAAATGGTTTGGATGCCTGTGAAATGCCGAGTTACTCGGCGTCTAACCTTGATGCAAACAGTTTACACAGGCTCATCAAAATTGTGGTCCAATGTTGAAAGAATTAAATCAATATAAATGTAACATTTTCAAATTAATAGACTGCAGTAAACCCAATTAACCCTTTCCCTGTTGATTATTAATATAGGTGATTATGACATCATGTCCATTTATTTACTGATTTTTATTATGGCATATGTACACAGGATGTTTCAGTATCAGTAGAAACTGTACACACTTTTTTGAAACGCTTTTGAACGCATTTGCAAACGAGCGTGAACTCAGATCATACAGTTCCTATAGTAGCATGTTAGGAGCATGTGCTGTCTATAGGAGCTGTATGATCAGTGTATGTGCTGTCTATAGGAGTTGTCTTTGTTGTCTGTAGAAGCTGTCTGATCATTGTCTGAGCTGTCTACAGGAGCTGTCTGATCAGTGTATGTGTTGTTTATAGGAGCTATCTGATCAGTGTATGTGCTGTCTATAAGAGCTGTCTGATCAGTGTATGTGTTGTTTATAGGAGCTGTCTGATCAGTGTTTGGTCTACCTCTCATTTGTGTCAGCACGGCAAATAATTTCCTTATTTCATATTTTGTTTCATAGAAGGCAGAATCGTACATGGATATTCATCAAGTAAACTGACCATTAAGCACCGATGTACAATGGCATATTAGCGTATATCCAATACATTTTATTATTACTCGTGGCAAGTTGAAGGTTCGGCTACACATATAATCTTATTTCATAGTTAGAACAGGTCAGGGATTATATAAAAATGGATCTGAGTGAGATTTAGAGTTTCATTCAAGCATGAGAATGACCACAGACTCAAGTAATTATGAAGATAGTAACAGATAGAGAAATAGAGAGCGAGATAGAGAGAGAGAGAGAGAGAGAGAGAGAGAGGGGGGAGAGAGAGAGAGAGAGAGAGAGAAAGAAAGAGAGAACGCAGATAATGGGAGAGCCACACAGACAGAGAGACATAGACAGAGACAGAATATGAAGACAGGCAGACAGAGACAGAGACTCATACACAGAAAGACACAAAGAGACAGACAGACAGATAGACAGACAGCCACACACACAGAGACACACTCACAT
This sequence comes from Azorinus chamasolen, assembly GCA_963576725.1. Taxonomy (NCBI): domain Eukaryota; kingdom Metazoa; phylum Mollusca; class Bivalvia; order Cardiida; family Solecurtidae; genus Azorinus; species Azorinus chamasolen. The sequence goes on along the minus strand of OY755244.1, from coordinate 17,730,956 downwards.
ACAGCGGGAAAGTGTGTCAGAGTGAGAGGCAGAAACAGAGAGAAAGCGCCAGATGGACACACACACAGAATGACAGGATCGGATAAGCGTTGTTGTACATAAATGCAGAAGATGTAGTGTTTGATTTCGAGTAATTGCATCCGTATTCTAACAAATGAAGTAACGGAATGCACAACAAATATTCGGAAAATAAGCAAGTATTCGGCAAACCTCGTTTTGAAATACATGTAGTCATTAAATACTGGAATGGCTATGACCTCTGATGCTTGAAGCTTCTTTTACTTTTAGCATTCCAAACAATAATCATCTGCGAAAGTGTCTTTGGTTTAATCTTTTCAGATGAACACATATACAAGTAGTATCAAACAGGTTTATCCTGGTGAATATTCATATCACAAACATCACATCTATCTTATTTGAAAAGAAAACAGAAAATACCTGTATTTAGTCTGCTTGCAAAGTCGTGAAAATGCGTAACTAAGAATTAACCCATTCCCTCATATTGACGACTTTTGACGACTCTGTAAAAGTCACTTTGTGAAACCATTGTGATAAATAGAGCATTTCACAATGGTTTCAAACTACAAAATTCTAAAAATTTCCTTTTCTCTAGTTAATGCTCCTTTTCGGTAGATTTATACAAAGAGGTTGTATCTAAAAATAGCCTATGGGGTAAAGGGTTAAAACGTAAGAAGATGATAAGTTTCCCGGCGTCTCATCTGGATTCAAACTGTTTACAGAATTTCAGAAATTCGCAGAAAGACGTAACGACTGCTGCCATGGCATCATTTCTCCGTAACAATTTACCTTTTTTATACATTGCATTTTTTTTATTGTTTCACCTCTTTCATGGTTATCTTAGTTACAAAGTTAAATGTCGACTTATTATGAATTCATACTCTGGCAACATATTAGAGGCGAATACGGAATAATCTTGGCATAGAGCTGAGTCCCGGGAGAACTTACACGGTCGAGTAACTGTCTTTAAATCAGTATCCATACTGTTTTACACTTTAAACACGATGTTTTACATGAGAGGGAACATGAGTTTAAAGAATGAAGCAGACTACAATTACTAGCAGACGACAATTACTAAAATAGTTCCCAAAATTAAGCACGTACAATTATCTTTTCTTTGCACTCAATAAATCATAATTCTTGACATTCACGATACCTTTAACTCTTTCGCTGCCTAATGTTATCATTTGCAAACAGTGTCGTCTGCTTAAAATAATAAACTGCAATTTATCTCCCGTTTTGTTTATAGAAAAATAACCACAGCATCAAATAGTTTAGATCGTGATGAGACACCGAGTTACTCGGCGTCTCATATTGATCTAAACTGTTTGCAAAGGTTATCACATAATTGCGGTTGGCAGCGAAAGAGTTAATTCTGAAACCAATTCGCGCGTAGACATTTCATTATAATGAGTGTTATATAATGCCAAACTTGAGTCCGCATACTGCATACCCTTATCACCCTATCCGTAGCACAACTCGCATTTGCAAACAGATTGGATCCTGATGAGACGTCCAGTAACTCGGTGTCGTATCAGGTTCAACTGTTTTCCTCCCGATCAATAGTTTCTCAAAACCTTGATCGAATTGGGAAGTTGTCAATACTGCACCGGAACCAACTTTGGGCAGACCTTATTTTTTTCACAGCGGGGGTAAGGGTACAAATTAAGACTTAAACCTTTCACCCAATGTATGCTGAAAGAAAGACGGTATCTTGTTATTAAATGCGCATTTTACTTTTTAATATGTTTGTAAAATATCAATTTCCAATGTCCTAATAAAACCAAATCTTTCATCAAGTTTCCCTTTCATCAAGTTTCCTTCTTTGCATGCGGGAAACGCGTGTACTGACATTTGCAAACAGTGTAGACCCAGATCAGAGGGCTCCTAGAGGAGCTCCTAAAGGAGACCTCTGATCAGGGTCTGCACCGTTTGTTGTTCCAATTTAAGATTTTTATGGTGAATGGCTCATTCCAACTTGATTATTCAGCATTCAAAGGGTTGACACAAAGGGTTGCTAAGCGCTATCTGACTCATATTTGCAAACAACGTGAATCCAGATAAGACACAGAGTAACTCGGCATCTCATCTGGACCCAAACTGTTCGACATCCGCTCAACAGTTTCTCGAACGCTTGTAGGAATGAAAATGTAAGTAAAGATGAAACAGATCTGAGTTTTGGAAGACATATTCTTTTTCAGCACGATTAGATTTCACTGACATTTGAAAACGTCTTGGACTAATGTGACTGGTATCAATATCCAAACTGTATGGTACAATGTCATTCATTTTAAAAACTTAAAAACGCTGAAAACAGTTTTAAAAATGCAGCAGACGAGCGACAGGGCATACGATATTTTTACAAGACGGTAAGAGTTGAAATTGGATTTCAAAATTGCAGAGAAACCATTTCAGTTGGTCATAAAAAAGAAGATAATTGCTGAGCAATCGTGTTCAGAGCATCCAATTTCTGAGTTTCTTAACTGGTAAAATCTTTATTTTCCTAAATAAGAAGAGATGAGTCAGTTACATAATGTTCCGTTCGTAGCGGTCACGAAGAATCAATTACACAATGCTCACTAGTTACAAAATGTAACCTTTTATGTGAAGGTAACATATTTTCCCTTGTTTGTGTACATGTAAGATCAGGGTCTGCTCTGTTTGCTTATAAGATTATATATGTCGGATTCTACAATTTCTACAATGTCGGCGGTTGCCAAAAAATCGTGTCCATATGTCAGAATAAAAATAATTCTAATAAACGTTCATGAAAGTATTGATACTGTAATAAATATTCACGACTGAAAGGGATAAACCTTTTACCTCTGACTAGATATTCGTCCACTCAAATGTTGAACCGCTTCGAATATGTTTTCATATTGACTTTTTTCTACTAATATACCTGTCCAATCATTAGGCCTACATGTACAATCAGTTTGGATCCTAATAAGGTGTTGATTTACTCAGCTTCTTGTCTTGGGCCAAAGTGTTTGGGTAATCTCAACTTCGTCCACAATATACAGTGAAACCCCGCTAATGCGACCACCAAAGAGGGGCATAATTCACAGTGACAAGGGCAGGTGGTTGCTTAATGCAGGACGAAAGTTATGCAGAAAGCTCCTATAGGAGCTTTCTGCATAACTTTCGTCCTGCATTAAGCAACCACCTGCTTATGAAAACAGCCATGTTTGTTTAAGTGGTCGCATTAAGTGGTCGCATTAGCGGGGTTCTACTGTATTAATTAAATATATAATATATTAAAAAGGTACAGTAAACTCCCTCCAAACCGGAATTCTAGTAAGGACAGAACAGAACAAAACAGAACAGAACAGAACAGAACAGGTTTTTTATTAAGACATGCATTAAGTACATCGTCTAATTCACATGAAAATATACATTAATTACAATATATACAAACAAACAACAAAGGACATCAAGCGTCCTTTGCACCAAAGCATCTTATCAAGCTATTCAATATTTAAAGTTTTACTATATGAAGTCAACCATAATCAGATCAAATTAAGAAATGAATTACTCCATAATCAAATCAAGTTTAGCTAAGAGGATGAACATACGCTTTCCAATCTACCTATCTATATAGATTCAAAATGTCTTTCCTTATTGACAAAACTTCTTTAATGAATAATGATATTTTAACCATTTTTGATATTCATCTTCAATATCTAAAGTGTTACAGCACTGGCAGTGTCTTTGGTCTCGTGGGATATTTTCTCGCGCATATCTGTCCGTCTGAATTCTTAACGGATGTACAGAAAGTCTCAATCTACAAAAATAGAATCTAAACTTTCTAGGCAATATGTTAAGATAGTTTTCAAAGCAAAACTGATCTTTAACATGCTTATAATTAAGAAGAACCGAACTATTGGCAACAATGCCAAACCATTCCTGTTTATATACATCAATTAATCTATTTCTAAACTGATTGATAAAATAATTAGGGTTATCAATTTAATTGATATCAAACATATAAGCATATCCCATATCACTGAGAAGCTTAAGGAAGAACTTATGTACATTAAGGCAAGTGGTTGCTTAAGTTGATTGATTGATTGATTGATTGATTGTTTAAGTCAGAGTGAAAGTCATACAGAAAGCTCGAGGAGCTTTCTGTGTGAGTGTCACCTTGCACTAAGCTGCCACATGCCATTAAGTTGCCACTTGTTTCCAAGACCGATATTTATGCTAAACATTCAGTTTAGAGTGGTTCTACTGTAACTGTTTTACCATTACAGATAATTAGACGTTTTAGCTGACATCGTAGGACATTCTTGTATATTTTAGATCCAGAATCATTTCTATGGGATTTAATTTCATAACGGCATTCTGAATTTGTATTAAACTTTAGGAAAGTAATCAATTAAATGATAAATGAAAAGTTTTCTCAGCAAGCTAAATGTAAAATTCAATGAGCCTTTCCACTCACATTGCCGATAGCCGTTGATTACAAATACAATTTAACCCTTTTCCCTCCACTTGCAATCTGATTTGCGTTTGCAAACAGCTTGGATCTATATGAGGCGCCGAGTTACTCGGCGCCTCATATAGATATAAGCTGGTTGACACTCAGTCAATAATTTCTTTAAAGCTTCATAAATTTGGAAGTTATCAAAATTGCACCAAATAAAAGAATAAGTAGTCTGTTTTTCACATCGGGGTAACGGTTACATGAACACCTGTTTTCTAACCCTTCGCTTGCTGAATTTTAAAATACATTTCTCCTTCTTTACCCATGCCCTGTTGTATAATTACATATATCTTCACTGTGTACAAGTATATCGCTGTGCAATCACTGTTGTGGAATGCATTGGTTGCACAATCAACTTGTAAATAGTGCAGACCCTGATGAGACAGCTCCTGCAGGAGCTGTCTCATCTGGGTCTTCACTATTTACAGGTAGGTATATTGACGTGAATAGCAAGCGAAGGTTTAAATTTCTGTAGATTGTGAAAACATATTGATGAAGTTTACAGGGTTTAATTTATTCAATACAGTTTGAAAGTGATGTGACATTTTTTGTACATCTTAAATTTATGGGAAATTTGCAATGCATCCAATTTAAAATTTTACTTGATATGGGCACCTTTTTCACGTCAAACAGAGTAGATCCACATAGCCGTCTGGTCAGAGTCTGCCCTTATGGGATAATATAAATTTGATTCTACAGTTTCTGTCGTTGCCAAAAACAAAAAACAGCAACAAACAAATAAATAAACAAAAACAAAAAATAAAACCCTGTGTTCATATACGAGTATTAAGGTGCAGCTAATAAATATTTATGATGTCATTATTTCTTGCATAAATATTGATCAGTTGAAGGGTTAATTATTAGGCAAGTTGTGGTACTATAAATGTATACTATACATACCGTGTAATTGATTATCTGATGAATATTCATATAAAAAATATGACTTCATGAATATTTATTGACGGATTTTTATAATGGTATAGCACAGGTCTGTTTTCGACTTGGAGGAAAGTGTAGAATCATATCTAAATCCCCACTAAACCGGAATTCTAGCAAAGAAGAATTTAGATACATTTGTACTTTTAGAGGAGCTTTCTGCATGACTTTCACCATGCATTATAAGTTGCCACCTGTCTCCAAGACAGATATTTATACTAAATTGATCGTCCTGTTTAGAAGGATTTTACTGTGCATGTATATACTTCCATTGCAAACAGAGCAGAGTGTAATCAAGCGGATCCTACAGGAGCTACCTGATATTGGTCTACTCTGTTTGCAAATGCGTATGAAGTCGCATTTACCAGGGAATGCGGGAAAAGGTGTATTTATAAGATATAGGGCTAACAATGTTTAACATTCTTTAACAGGTATTTAGGGGTGTCGGCGGTGGCTACCAACACCGAAACAGTCGATGACACATGCACAGAGGTCCCCGGCCTTGTTCTGCAACAAATTGAAGTGTGCAAGAAAAATCCAGAGTCTCTGTTGTGTATAAGCGATGGTGCCAGGTTAGGGATCCGCGAGTGCCACTTCCAGTTCCGGAACGAGCGGTGGAATTGTACAACAAGTTCGAACTACACTGTGTTTGGGGACGTGCTTAGGAAAGGTATAGTAAAACTATTCTTTGACTTTGTGTATAAGAGGAAAACAATTGGATTGTATTAACACTTTCCTTGTCAAAATTTGCCATCTTCAAACTATGTCGTCTACTACAAATTTCAATTTTGATTTTATCTTCATATCTGTTTCAAAACAGATAGTCACAGTAACAAACAGACTGCATTCTGATGATCCACCATGTTACTCGTCCTTCTCATCTGGATACAAACTGCTACCATATCTAATCACAGATGCGACCTTGACAGTGGAAATGTTGTTCGATTGATATGGCTATACAGTAAAACCTCTCTATAACGACCACTAAATTACATCAAGTTGTTTTGTGTTAAAGGCAGGTGGATGCTTAAAGCAAGGTGAAAGTAAAACAGAACGCTCCTATAGGAGCGTTCTGTTTCACTTTCACCTTGCTTTAAGCAACCACCTGCCCAAAATACCAACTAATTAACACAATATAGTGGTCGTTATAGAGAGGTTTTACTGTACATTTCATGTTTGCAATAGTTTTGCTAAACCTAGGCGAATAACTACATGTTTAAAATAATAAAACAGACGACAGTGTGGGCAGACAACAAGTCTCATGTCAGTTTGAATATGTGCACATACGGTAAATCCCTCTAAATGGGAAGTTAAGTACATTTAACCATTACTAAATATTCATGTCAGGAATACCGACATCATGAATATTAATTAGACACATATTTTATGACGACATATGACCGCATGGAAGTTTCGCGATGGTAGAAACTGTAGAATCATATCTCTACTATTCCAGAAGCAAACACAGACCGGTCTGATCTTGATCTACTCTGTTTGCAAAGGGTAGGAATGCGTATTTATGTAGACTTTAGATCGTTTTAGGCAGGTGACTGCTAATTGCAGGGTGAAAGTCACTCAGAAAACTCTTAAGAGAGTTTTCTGTATGGCCTTTGTACTGTATCAAGCTGCAACCTGTCTTAGAGACGGACACAGTAACTACAGTAAACTCTTGCTAATGTGACCACATAATTTATTAACCCTTTCCCTGATGAATATTCATGTAGAAAATAATGACGTAATAAATATTAATAAGATTATATTTTATAATGGCATACGAAAACAGGACATTTTGGCTCAGACAGAAGCTGCAGAATCAGATCTATATTACACCATAAGCAAACAGAGCAGACCCTGATCAGACGGCTCCTATAGGAGCCGTCTGTTCAGGGTCTACTCTGTTTGCAGATGCGTCAAAATGCGCTTACATAAGGGAAAGGGTTAACATAGGGCTCTGTAAAAGTAGGTGGTTGCTTGATGCAGGACATAAGTAATTCAGAGAGTTCCAGCGTAAGATTTGTCCTGTATTAAGCTACCACCTACCACCTTTAGTAATCTAGAATTATACTTCTTGGAGTTGCCGTTAAGAGTGGTTTTGGCTGTATTCTAATTATAAACATGTTTCGTGCTCCAGAATTTTGAATAACAATTGCGTTATTAATAGCATTTGTATGATGATATCAAAATCGATTGTAAGAAAAATAACTTATAAGAAAACATACTATTGACTATAATGCCTGTTCATTATGAAAATAATAATATTTCGATTTACTTGGAGTCTCCATCAATAACGACTTGCTGGACACACAAACATGCTGAAAAAATGATGTCAGCCAAAATGCTGGTCTGTTGCACTCTTTACTATTACTTATGATTTGCCGAGGAGAGACTAAATGTCTGGGAGTCATTCAGTTAGGCGTCTCAACTGGATATAAACTGATTACAAATAGCAGTCACGTCGCGCTTAGTATTATAAGGGTTAAGTATTGTACACAATGTCGAACAAAATCAAGTATTTTACACAATGTGTCGAACAAAATCATGTATTTTACACAATGTCGAATAAAATCAAGTATTGTACACAATGTCGAACAAAATCAAGTATTTTACATAATGTCGAACAAAGTCAAGTATTTTACACAATGTCGAACAAAATCAAGTATTGTCGAATAAAATCAAGTATTTTACACAATGTCGAACATAATCAAGTATTTTACAAAATGTCGAATAAAATCAAGTATTTTATACAATATCGAACAAATTTAAGTATTTTGCACTATTTCGAACGAAATCGAGTATTTTACACAATGTCGAACAAAATCAAGTATTTTATACACGGTCGAACAAAAGCAAGTATTTTACACAATGTCGAACAAAATCAAGTATTTTGTAAAACATCGAACAAAATCAAGTATTTTGCATAATGTTGAACAAAATCAAGTATTTTACATAATGTCGAACAAAATCAAGTATTTTACACAATGTCGAACAAAATCAAGTATTGTACACAATGTCGAACAAAATCAAGTATTTTACATAATGTCGAACAAAGTCAAGTATTTTACACAATGTCGAACAAAATCAAGTATTGTCGAATAAAATCAAGTATTTTACAAAATGTCGAATCAAATCAAGTATTTTATACAATGTCGAACAAATTTAAGTATTTTGCACTATTTCGAACGAAATCGAGTATTTTACACAATGTCGAACAAAATACAAAATAAAAAATGCACAATATCGAACGAAATCGAGTATTTTACACAATGTCGAACAAAATCAAGTATTTTATACACGGTCGAACAAAAGCAAGTATTTTACACAATGTCGAACAAAATCAAGTATTTTGCAAAACATCGAACAAAATCAAGTATTTTACACAATGTCGAACGCAATCATTCAACGCCGAATTCGCGAAAGCAACTCCCATGGCTTGCTCCTCCGACTCCCATGGCTTGCTCCTCCGATATGCGAAATTGCAAAGTCAGCAAGTCATCAGAACCCAACACTGTTTGACATACCATTTATGTGCTAGAGAAGGATTGCCCTTTCAGAAATTTAAATAAAATGACTTGTTTGCAGGCGAAAATTATTGGGCGTCCGAAGAATCAAATATAGGTATAATTGCAACGGCGGTGTAGGTAGCAATGATACCAGGGTAATGATGGGCATTTGGTGTAACATGCCATCATCCGGGTGTCTGTTTAAATGATTTAACACCACCGTTGGAGTTAACATTTAGCCTGCTGTCCGATCCATGATTACATTTGCAAACGGTCTGGATCCAGATAAGACGTCGAGTAACTCGGTGTCTCATCAGGATCCGAACTGTTTTACATTCTGACGGTATTTTAGTAGACAAGCAGATCATAACTTGAATTTTGAAAATGTAGAGGGTGAAATATTGCTTAAAAATAAGTTTGCCCATCAGGTTAAAGTTTAACTATATGGTATATGATAGCTGCGATACACCAGTAGGGAAATTGTTCTCTATTTATATCTATTAACACTATTTTGATGGCATTTACTTTCATATAATTAGAGTGTAATGTAGTACTACATTGTTTGAATTTAAAACCTATGTTTTATTTGATATGAAAGTTTGTGATAAGGTTTTAAAATATCTCACATGCGTTGAGAGCTTTAAGGATGTTTGATGGGTATATTGAAGTATATACTCTGTAAGGCAGGTGGTAGCCTAATGCAGGTCAAAAGTAATGCAGAAAGCTCATACAGGAGCTTTCTGCATTACTTTTGCCCTAAGCAACCACCTGTTATTAAGACTCACATGTTCAAAATAAATGAATGACCGCTTCAAACAGGTTCTACTTTAGTTGAATGTTCATAGATGTATTTAAACTATAAAGTAAACATATTTATTGCTGTGGTAAACAATGCAGACTCAGACTTAAAACATATTTTATAAGAAAAACAATTCATTTGCGACATTTGTATTAGAAAAAATTAGTTAATGAATGTGACCAATTCACGCATGACTGTTCGTTAGGGAAATGGCTAAAACAATATCAATTATCACTATAAGGTTTTAACTCCTTAAACGATGAATATTCATGCAAGAAGTAATGGCATTATGAGTATTGTTTGGCTGAATCTTTAAAATGACATTTTAAGCATGTTTTGTTTTGTCAAGGAAGAAACTGTAGAAAAACTGTAGAATCACATCTATATTATTTCATCAACAAACATAGCGGACCCTGACCTTGACCTACCATGTTTATAATGGAATAAAATGGCGGAGGGTAAAGCACTCCTGTAGGAGACGTCTCATCAGAGTCTGCAGTGTTTGCTAATGCACTGTAATAATTATGATAAAGATAATGCTTCTACAGTGATATGGTATAGATATGCTTCTACAATTTCCACCTTGGCCGAACATCCCCGAGTCCATGTGCTATGATAACAATTAATCTAATTAATATTCATGATGACATCATCGCTTAGATGAATATTCACGGAGTAAAGGGCTAAGACAACCAAAAGTACTCCATTGCTACAGATAGACACTTTCTTAACATTATTTCTTACATGAATATTCACGAGGTAAAGAGTCATAATAATTAGGGAACAGTAATACCCCGACCACAAAGTTTACTATTAACTGAAACTCTTCGCATTTTTCACAATTACCAGCTGGTTTTATTGATTTCAACACCGTTAACAACTGTCAGTGGCGTCAGCTAAAACCACCAAAACCCATCCTCATCCCCATAACTTCTCTAAGATTCGTGCTTTCAATTAAACTAAACAAATAAATTATTTTACATATAAGATCATGTTCTGATAAATTGAAAATTAATGCATATTCAAAATGTATATCCGCTTTTGAAATGAGTATAAGTTAAAGGCAATTAGAAGTATGCAAAACTGGAATTAAACTTGTTTAACAAAAAGTAGTTGGGCGATAAAATAATTTACTAGTTATCACTCAAATCACAAAAATGATGTCGCCGATGTTATTCGCCTGCGTTTTAGACATACCCACTGATTGTAATCGGAACTACTTTACGGTGTTCCTATCTGTTCCCCTCATTGTTTCGATTGGTTAGAAATAATATTTTGTTCTAGAATAAGAAAATACGAGTGGTGGTTTAAAAGCACGCTTTATAGCAGAGGTTGTGATGGAAATCTTCATAACATGGTCAAAACAGTATAATGAGATACAAAAAAGCTTGTTATTAATTGACAGGTTTACATTAATAAAAAGTTAACTTAAGCTAATACAGTATTCGTTATTTAGATTGTTTTAACCCATTCCCTTATACTGATGCCTTTTGACGCCTCTGTTAGCGTCACTTTTGAAACCATTATGATAAATAGAGCATTTGCTCCATATGAACAAGATTTCAAATTTACACAGTTCTAAAAGTTTCCTTTTTCCAATAAATGCTTTTTAAATATAATTATTCAGAGATTGTGTCTAAAATAGCCTATGAGGTAATGGGTTAAAGAGTATTTGATCGTTTCATCTATCTACATATTCATGGATAGAGCCGTCTTCTCAGGGTTTATCCTGTTTGCCGATGATTTAACCCTTCTCTTGCTGAATTTTAAAATACATTTCTCCTTCTTTACCCATGCCCCGTTGTATAATTACATATATCTTCACTGTGTACAAGTATTTCGCGGTGCAATCACTGCTGTGGAGTGCATTGGTTGCATAATCAACTTGTAAATAGTGCATACCCTGATGAGACAGCTCCTGCAGGAGCTGTCTCATCTGGGTCTTCACTATTTACAGGTAGGTATATTGACGTGAATAGCAAGCGAAGGGTTAATATAGATATAAGTGTACTGTTTCTGCCACGGCCAAACTTTGCTGTGTTCATATTTCTCATCTAATTAACACGCGTATGTATACGTGGTACGATTATGTTATTTACACAAATATTCATAGAGTAATGGGTTAATTCCAGCAAAGTGGCTCACGGTTCTGTAATAGTTACATATGGAGACTACAGTCTCGTGAATTGTATAGACTGACGAATCAACGACTGTACAATACATTAGAATCTGTCTTAAGCGGCCATTCATTTATTGATCATACGGGTCTTTAAAAGCAGGTTGTTGATTAATGTTGGCTAACGTACTGCAGAAAGCTTCTTTAGGAGCTTTCTGCATTACTTTTGATCAGCATTAAGCTACCACCTGCCTTACAGACCCAATTAGACTTCCTTTTGACAGTCACTTAAGACAAGTTTTTACTATACGACGAGTTTTACTACACACAAGAAAGACGACAATAACTGAAGCAGGGCAAAGTGAATCTGTGAAGGTTAAACAAAAAGCGTAAGTCATACTAACGTTATCAATATTTACCTAGCTATCACCTATGTTTCAATTAATTACCACATACACGATGAACTCAAATGACACGCAGGTTATGTACCACTGGTAAACACTGTGGTATTGGTTTCTTGAAATGCCCCAAACGTGTCGTGTCTGTTTATTTGAGGAATTGTTTCTGCCTAATGTTGGTATTTAGTTCTTATCCCGCCTATGTGACTTAACAACTCGCATTTTGCAAACAGCTTGGATCCAGGTGAGATGCCGAGGAACTCGGCGTTTTCATCAGGATCCAAGCTCTTTGATACTCGGTCAGGAGTTTTTTTTAAAATGTTTAACTCGTTTCGGAAGTAGTCAACAGTGAATCAGATCCACATGTTTTGTTCACAGCGAGACAAAACTGAAAGTATGTAACATTATATTGGTTTCAATGATATTTCAATATAATATATAGTAAAATAAAAGTAAAAGAATTTTCAACCAAATGATCGGACAGCAATTTAACACATTCCCTCCTAGTGACGCATTTTGGCGCCTCTGTAAAGGTTACATTTAGAAACTATTGTGATAAATAGAGCATTTGCTCCATAGGAGCAAATGCTCTATTTATCACAATGGTTTCAAAACTACACAATTCTAAAGGTTTCCTTTTCTCTAGTAAATGCTCATTTTCGGTAGATGATTTCAAAGTGTTAATCACTAGAAGAAACTTAACAAAATACAAAAATGTATCTCCATTTGCATCTGTTCAAAACGAATGTAAATTGCTTTCAAAAACGTAGAAAACGCACCGAGAGTCTTAAACAGTTGGTATTCTGGTAATGTGTATTACAAACGGTCTTATCTGGAGCCAAACTGTTTATGACGAATGTTATGAACTTATCAAACAAAGTGCTAAAGTTTAATTCTTTCGCCACCATGTACGACTCTTTGATAACCATTGCAAACAGATTGGATCCTGATGAGATGTCAAGTAGCCCGGCGTCTTACCAGGATCCATACTGGTCTCCACTCTGATATGGTTTTTTTTAATAAAAGAATTTAAAGAAAATTCCATTTTGAAACCTAAAGTAAACGAATATCAGGGGAGACGAATTTTTTTTGTCGGAGAAAGGGTTAAATATTTCACGTGGTTATGGTAGGCACTCTGTCCAGCCTTTGTTGGCCTAATCGATACATATTTTAAATATTTAGATTTTAAAATGGACACGAGAATGCAAACAGCACAACAAAGAAAGAAACTCGATTATTCATTCCTTTGTATTCATTCCGTTTCTTAGTGGCGTCGTGTGTTTCCGTCAGTCACACCGCGTATATCCGTAAATAGTGTCGTATGTACGCACTTCCGGGTATTGCATATTTACATATTAACTAATGCGTTTAACATCAATTCTCTTGGTTACAATATTTGTAAAGGGTTTTCTGATATTAAATGGTTGTGTAAATACATTTATTCTTCAACCAAGCTTCAAAGAAATAAAGAAATCAGTGGTAGTTCTGTCCTATATATGCTACCTAATAGAACGTATTAACATAACCTTTGATTAACACTGATCACACTGGCTGTCCATAAACCGTGTCCTTTATTAAAATTCACGTTAGAACCTCTTTAACCCTTTCCCTCATAGGCTATTTTTAGACCCAACTACTTTGAATAAATCTACCGAAAATGAGCATTAACTAGAGAAAAGGGTTTTGTTTTAGAATTTTGTAGTTTGAAACCATTGTGATAAATAAGAGCATTTGCTCCTATAGGAGCAAATGCTCTATTTATCACAATGGTTTCATAAAGCGATTTTTACAGAGGCGTAGAAAGACGTATTTATGGAGAAAACGGTTAATCCTTATCCCTTTACGCCACGAATATTCAATAAATAATGACGTCAGGAATATTGACTAGACTAAATTTTAAAATAGCACGAACATTGGACGTTTTGGACAAACTGTAGAATCACATTTGTATTATTTCATGGGCGAGCAGCGCAATCTGATCTGGGTCTACTCTGTTTTTAAAGACGTGGAAATGCGTATTTATGGATAAATGGTTAACATGACACATACGCCATTTGACGCAATTGTAAATTGAGGCGGTCCTAACCAGAGGGTTCCTGTAGGAGGTATCCTGTTTGTGCATTGAAGGAGTAAAGGGTTAAGCAGACAACTGCTCTTATCCCTCTTATCCATTGTCCTGATAGAGGCATCTTTGACGCCTTTGCAAACGGTGTAAACCCAATTCAGACGGCTCATATAGTAGCTGTCTGATCTGGTTCTGCTCTGTTTGCAATCAGAGTAGACCCTGACCAGACATACGATATAGGAGCTGACATGATATACATGTAGATATATATCCTGCTTCAGGAGCCCTCTTATCATTTCTGTACTGTGTGCTAGTTTCAAAGCTATAAACCTTTGAATGTGAGATGCGAGTTAGCTACCATTTGCAAACAGTGCAGATCCAGATAAGAAGGCTCCTAGAAGAGCTCTCTGATCCGGGTATGTACTGTTTGCCACTCAAAATAATCCAACAAACTATACTCTAGTCTACCGATAAACATCGATGGACTATTTCAATTTGAAAATTGAGCATGGATTGAGTTAATCCAGCATACTCGTAAATTGTATGTATTGCAGGAACTTCGGCATGACCAATTGATGGGTTCCACAAATTCTATTTGTTTAATTAATTAATACGTTTACCTCATTATATAACACTTTTCCTCATAGGGACGCCTTTTGACGCCTTTGCAAACAGAGAAGATCCAGATCAGACGGTTCCTGTAGGAGCCGTCTGTTGAGGGTGTGCTCTGTTTGCTTATGAAATGATATAGATATGATTCTACCGTTTATGTCATGGTAAACTATTCTCTTGTTCATTATGCCATTATAAACGTTCTGTTAATTAATATTCATGCTGTCATTATTCATTACTAAATATTCATTAGGTAAAAGGATAGCATTCGATATATAACCCTTTCCTCCGTGAATATTCATGTAAGAAATAATGACGTCATGGATATTAATTAGATTAATTTGTTATAATTACACATTGACACAGGAAATTAGTAAATGACCGAAACTGTAGAATCATATCTATATTATATTGTAAACGAACAGAGCAGACCCTGATCAGACAGCTCCTGTGGGAGCCGTCTGATCTGGGTCTACTCTGTTTGCAAATGCGTAGAAAGGCGTATTTATGGAGTGAATGGTTAAAATCGTGAAAAGAGAATTTTCTGTATAACAATTGCTGTGTCAGATATGTGTTGGTCGAAGAAGAAGAAAACATTTGAAACATTAGACATATGACGCTGCATATATTTGTATCGTTATAAAAAGACAGTCTGCCAGCTAGAGCATTTATAAATGTCACATGGTTATCTATTAAGCTGTTCATATTAATGTCGTTCTGATCGTCATTGCAGCTGTTGTAATTAAAATGAACTGTCACAAACGATAAATTTAACACTAAAATTCAGTGCATAAATCAAATGCGGATTCAACTGCCTATGCTATTGACATAGACGTGAAACTGTCACTTCGAGATTTGTCAACTATCGCGATAACTTGTACGAGATGACATGAATAGCGCACCCACGTATCCGTTCCTTAACACCCAGCAGGAAAAACAAACCAATGGCAAAATAGGAATTGAACCCGTTTTAATTGGTATGTTTATTCGTGTATTGTTTTCAGCCCATTGCAAGATTAACCGGCACGAAAACGCGGCTATCAGAATGTGATTAACAGAAACAAGGACAAGAACGTCATCTTGACGATTGAATGATTGACAAAAAAATAATTTAAGAATCCCTTCAGGTGTTTCTACTTCTAACCTGCATTGTAAAATAGAAATGATATTATCAGCAAGCTTTCTGATTTAAATACGAATGCTTTACTGAATATATTCAGTCATCATTGCATGGTCAATGAACAGAAACACAACAGCTACTCGAGAATCCAGATTTACTGTGACAAACATAAACAAATAGATAAACAACTTCAAGAGAGTACAGTAAAGTCGATATAAGAAGAAAGAAGAGAAATTGTTTATTATAGTGACATGTGATATACACAACATGAATCGATTCAATTATATACAAACATAAATAATCACCCGGCCCCATGGGCCTATATGTCACCTTAAATGATTTGCTTAAATTTGCAATGTATATAGATATAATTATTATTCCAAAATAATGACAGTCAGATATATATGACAAACATTAACTTTCACTTGTCAGCAAGACAGTGTGTACCCTGACGAGAATATTCGCATGTGATTTTCTCATCTGGGTTTACACCGTTTGCAAATCATAAATGTACTCTATAGACACGTACATGTATTTATGAGTACAGCAAGTTTCGTCTGTGTCTGTAAGTTTTCACCAGGAATTTAGCAGACTTTCTGGTATGATCACACAGTAATGTTTTAGTTTTATCATGGTCATTTAAATTAACAAATGCCTCACAATCTAGCAGATTACCGAAAGTCTGTACTCTAATGGCCTCGTATTGTTCACAGTTTAGAAGAAAGTGAGTCTCATTTTCCACAGACATGCTGTCACAAAATCGGCAAAGTCTTTGGTTTTCAGCCTCACCAATATATCTGCCAGTTTCGATCCTGATCGGGAGAATCCCGCAGCGAAACTGTGCCATAAGGGAGCGTTCGTATTTTTCTAAATTCAAAAGTACATACTTTTCAGTCTCAAAGTCTTGCTTAAATAGTTTGTATGTACGTAATTTAGGCGAGTTATTAATAGTCTCGCGCCATATATCAGTATAATAATTTAACATTTTCGTCTGTGCACATTGTAAATTAACGGTACATTTTCCGTTATAGCAGTCTGACAAATTCAACAGACTCATAATATGCTTAATTTCGCTACACCAGTTATTTTGACACAACTCGTAATCTTTATCAAAGATAACTTTTGTAATACGCTCGTCGTCTATAGTGATAAGTCTGTTCCAGTACCTGAGCATGTTTAACCAGCGTCTATATCTACATGGTAGCCAGCCTACGTCACCTGTGATTGCTGCTACAGGAGCGTACCTGTGAACACCTAGATAGTACCGTATTGCCCTGTTCTGTACATTGTCTAGTTGTTGATAGTGTTTGAAACCCCATACTGTTGAACAGTAATCTAGCACTGGGAAAACACAGTTTTGTACAAGCTTTTCATATGATTTGAACCCAAATTGTTTCATGTTGTGATTTTTATTGATAATTCCACCAAGAGCCCGAGAAGCACCTTTACCAATGGCATCACAGTGACTTGACAGCTTCATATTTTCATTAAAAATAACACCCAGATATTTGTATTCAGATACTGTTTCAATGAGATTATTTCCGATATGAAAACTATGTTCTGATCTAGAACGTCTACCTTTACGGAAATGTACACATTTTGATTTCGATGTATTTATGAGCACGCGCCACTTTTTACACCATGCATGTAGGGTATCAAGCATTGTTTGTAAGTTCTCTTCGCTTTCACTCACCAATAGGATATCATCGGCGTAAAGAAAAATTGAAGCACTTCTGCCGTCAATATTTATACCAAGGTCAAGGTCATTGATGTCGTTTACAAGGTCATTTATGAAAATTGTAAAAAGTGTCGGTGACAAATTATTTCCTTGAGCTACCCCTGACTTACAGTCGAACCACTGAGTTAACTTGTTATTAATTCGTATACATGATTCTGTATGTTCATACATTGACTTATAATGACTTCATACATTGATATAAGCAGCTGCCTGGTGGCTGCATAATACCTTAAAGAGGAAGTCCCTACAATGAACGCATATTTTCAATAATATCATAAAACTTGGTATGTGTTAGGCTCAATCATTATTATGAAGGTTGCCAATTTGAACTTATATCGAAAAATGCCCCTGTGATACAAATAAACCGATTTCATCAATACTTATAATTTTTATTCTACAACACAATATTTTCCCCATAAAATGTTCCGCGCTTTGCCGATGATCACCCGATCCCTCCATTGTTTACGTAATAGCTTTTCTCGGAAGTGGTCGGAGAAACGCGAATAGGACGAACTGTTACGAAACTAAAACCAAACCCGAATAAAACTGAAACATCGGGGAGTAAAATCGGGATCGGTGATATCAAACACATGGATGTTTTGTCATTATAAACTGTAATTGCGTGGGGTTTCTTACGATGTACTAATTTTCAGCATATAAACAAATGCGTTTTGTATATTTTAGGTGTTTTGAAACGCGTCAAATGTAGGGACTTCCCCTTTAACCCCCCCCCCCCCACCACTGACGCCTTTTGACGCCCTGCAAAAGTCATTTTCAAACCATTTTCACAATGGTTTAAAACTAAACAATTCTAAAAGTTTCCTTTTCACTAGAAAATGCTCCTTTTCGGTAGATTCGTTCAAAGAGGATTGATCTAAAATAGTCTAGGAGGGATGCAAGTGATGCAAAAAGCTCCTACCATCTGTTTTAAAATCCTGAATAAGACGTTTTAGTGG
This sequence comes from Azorinus chamasolen, assembly GCA_963576725.1. Classification (NCBI taxonomy): domain Eukaryota; kingdom Metazoa; phylum Mollusca; class Bivalvia; order Cardiida; family Solecurtidae; genus Azorinus; species Azorinus chamasolen. The sequence continues at coordinate 17,712,212 of OY755244.1, read as the reverse complement.
TTGTATTAAGGAGACTTTGAAACCGATGTCAGTGCTGTAGATAATATTCCTATCGATCAATCAAAAATTAAAATTTCTCAGCTAAGTCAAATGTTGCTGAAACTCATTAGAATCAAATCAAAGGCGATGTTTATGAGTTGCAGCAGGATACGTTTCGGCGGAGAAATATAAAAAGATTTTATTACGTTTTCTACATTTAGCTTCTTAGCAAAAAACTATGAGTTTAAACCTACATGTATATTAGATAGCACTGTGTACATTTTAGATTAGGTAAAGCAGTTTCAACTAGTAGGTGGAAGGTGAATATGAAATACAATGAGTTTTATGTGTCATCAATATAGACTAGCAATAGACCGTTAGAGCATCATAAAACATGACAACGGCAATCATATCTTACAAAATGCTTCTCGCTGAGCTACGCTAATATTTCATGTAGAAATTATACATTTCTGAAGATCTGGTTTACGTTTTCGTGAAGCATGCTTGAACAACCATGTAACGTGCGCTTCGCGCATGCGATAATGTAAAAGTCAATTTTGCCCTCCGCAATAAAAGCAGTGGAGTGCTGACAAGTAGCTTTGATCAGTAAGTTCTGTTCGCAATAGCTGTCTACAAGTCTGTCACCCAGACCATTAAATCCTGCCTTCCATGGAGCTAATGATTTTTGCAGAGTCTGTCAGAAGTTAAAACGCTAGGAAGCGGCATATTCATTTGTTTAGATTTCGGTATTTATGCCCCATAACGTTTTTATTGACTGTTTTCTTGAGACTTCTGTACGTTTTCCAGTGAGGCAATCAGATTGTTTGGTCTGCGCTCAAAACAGTCGAAAAATGAGCTGCTACGTAACACGAAAACCTGTCTGTAATCAATCTCCTTCTTAAAGAATGGGCTTAACTCTTTCCTTGTTGAATATTCATGTAAGAAATAATAACATCATGAATGTTTATTAGTTGATATTTGACAATGGCATATGTACATATGAATAGTTGTTATTGATAGCAACTGTAGCGTTAGATCTATTATGATTCCATAAGCAACCAGAGCAGGCGCTTATCCTGATCTGTGTCTACTCTATTTGCGAAAACGGGAAAACGTGTGTATGAAGGAAAAGGTTACCTCTTTCGTTGTCAAACACTGTGACTTGTAAAAAATCGTCGCTTGATTCATTTTAGCCCTTTGCCTTTTGGAATATTCATAGCAGAAATGGTGACATCGTGAATATTTATCTGCTGAATTTTTATAATGTCAAATAATAATAATAATAATACACAGGACATTTCGGTATTGGGAGAAAACTATCAAGTTAGATCTATTATAATTTCAAAAGCAAACAGAGCAGACTCTGTAGGGTCCTATAGGAGCCGTCTGATCTGGGTCTATTTTGTTTGCAAATACGTGAAAAAGCGTTTACATGAAGGAAATGGTTTAAAAAGAAAGTATTTTTGTTTAATAACATAAATACATCAGTAACTGGTTTGGATCCTGATGAGATGCAGAATTATTAAATTTCTGAGTTTGTGTCTGACTGGTCAGATTTTGAGTTTCACCACACATTTGTTCAATTTGATGCTTGAGAATGAACCCGGAGTCATAGAAAATGTTACATCGGTATTTGGTCAATTAAAGTGACCGGTGTAGACAAGTTCTACTACTCACTTACCTGACGAATACCCATGCGAGAAATATAAACTGTATACCTATTAACCCATTACCTCATAGGCTCATAGGCTAGTTTTAGATACAACCTCTTTGAATAAATCTATCGAAAATGAGCATTAACAAGAGAAAAGGAATTTTTTTTAGAATTTTGTAGTTTGAAACAATTGTGATAAATAGAGCATTTGCTCCTATAGGAGCAAATACTCTATTTAGCACAATGGTTTCACAAAATTACTTTTACAGAGTCGTCGTCAAAAGTCGTCAATATGAGGGAATGGGTTAAAGAGATGAAACATTATGGACACGTGTGAACAAGGGAACTCTTTACTCCGATAGAAAATGTAGAATCAGATCTGCCTCATTTTTAAGCAAACAGAGCAGACCCTGGTCAGATAGCTCTTACAGGAGCTGTCTGATCTGGGTCTACTCTGTCGGCAAAAGCTTAAAATGCATCTCAATGAGTAAAGTGGTATATTTCCGTACGATGACACGTGTTTTTTTGTGTCAATGCTTCTAAGCGACGTTATCTGGGATAGGTGCTTCAGGGTCTCTTGGATCCCTGGAGCAAACTGCAACATAAATCTTCATCACTTAGTGCGGTGTTTGGCGTACTCTAAAACCCTTAAGCCGGCTAACACTTCTTTATCTCTGAACAAACGAATATTGAAAAGAGATGGGCAAAGCTATACCCGTGTTGGGCTTAAACTAGGTATCCTAGTTTTTGGAATTTAAGCCCCGTTGTACCCGTATGATATGTCGCCTGACATGAAATGGCATCTTGTTTCTTTTAAACACATGAATACTGTTTTTTTTACTTTAACCCTACATCTGATAGGGGCACCATTTGACGCCTATTTTCGTTTTTGCAAAGATAGCAGATCTAGATCAAACGACTCCTGTAAGAGCCCTTTGTGCAGGGTCTGCACTTTTCGCTTATGGTTAGATATAAGTTTACAGTTTCTGCTATGAACAAAACTTCATGTGTTTATATGACAGCATAAAATTCAGCTGATTTATAGTTTATTGTATGGATATTCGTCATGTAAAGGGTAAATGTAATATATGTAGTTACTGTAAATATCTGGAATAATATGAATCGGTTAAAAATAAATAGAAGGGTGTACAATATTTGCGGAAGAAATATGTATTTCAGGATTTATTAAAGTTGGAAAGGTCAAGTGTTGAAAAAGAAAATGTGCACCAGACATATGTTAACCCTTTCCTTCATATAAACGTATATTCACGAATTTGCTAAATAGAAAAGACCAGCTCAGACAGCCCCTTCAGGAGCCGTCCGATCTGGGTCTTCTCTGTTTGCAAATGCGTGAAAACACATTTATATGAAGGAAGGGTTAACATCCAGCACTCTGCTGGCGAATTCGTGATAAACGCTGCGTGTTTTTTTTGTATCTTTAACAAATACTAATACTTGTATATTCATCGACCAACATTGTTTTATCTAACCTATTTACCTGTTAGAGGTGCCCTTTGACTTTGACGCTTAAGCAAACAGAGTAGACCAATATCAGACCGCCCCTGTACAAACAGAGTAGACCAATATCAGACCGCCCCTGTACAAACAGAGTAGACCACATAGTTCAAAATAATATGAACAGGTTGACCGCTCCTGTACAAACAGAGTACAGACCAATATCAGACCGCCCCTGTACAAACAGAGTAGACCAATATCAGACCGCCCCTGTACAGAGTAGACCAATATCAGACCGCCCCTGTACAAACAGAGTAGACCAATATCAGACCGCCCCTGTAGGATCTCATCCGATCAACGTCCGATTTGTTTGCTTAAAGAATACTTACACGTGTTCCTACGTCAAGATAAAAGTTCATCTGATTAATATTAACCCTTTCTCTCATATAAACGTGTTTTCACGCACTTGCAAACAGAGTAGACCCAGATCAGGGTCTGCTCTGTTTGCTAATATAATTTGATAGATATGTTTCTTTGCTTTCTAAAATGTCTACAATATTCCACCTTCCATATTTCATTATAACTATTTTTTCCATGAATATTCAGTAGGTAATGAAATTTGGAATACATGTAAAAAATCATCTGATTACATGGGCCGTAGATAAATGTGTATATTCAAATACTAAAATCGTCATTTCTTCACCAAATACTATATTAAGACCATTCTTTAGAACCATCTCATCGAAATGATTCTAAAGAGTGGTCACAACATATGGGTTTACGCATCTCTTCTTGACTCTGCTTCCTTCTACGTACAGCTAGTCCTGATTACATGGGCCGTAGATAAATACAGTAAAACCTCTCTATAACGACCACTAAATTGTGTCAATTAGTTGGTATATAGGGCAGGTGGTTGCTTAAAGCAAGGTGAAAGTAAAACAGAACGCTCCTATAGGACTTGATGTAATTTAGTGGCCGTTATATAGAGGTTTTACTGTATGTGTATTTAAGTTAATTCTTAACCCTTCGCTTGCTATTTGCGTCAATATACCTACCTGTAAATAGTGAAGACCCAGATGAGACAGCTCCTGCAGGAGCTGTCTCATCAGGGTCTGCACTATTTACAAGTTGATTGTGCAACCAATGCAGCGATTGCACAGCGAAATACTTGTACACAGTGAAGATATATGTAATTAGACAACAGGGCATGGGTAAAGAAGGAGAACTGTTTTTTAAAATTCAGCAAGAGAAGGGTTAAATTGTCAATTCTCAACCAAACTCTACGCTGTGACCATTCTGTAGAATCGTCTCTTCAAGACTCAAAGAGTGATCACAACAAAGGGTTTGGTGGATACATAAAAGGAACTGTTCTTGAAAAAGGGTTTAATTTAGGCATCTCTTATATGACTGATTAATAGTCATGATTACATGGGACGAAGATATTTAAAGATGTATATTCAAATTTTAAATCGTCATTCTCCACCAAATACTATGTTGTTACCATTGTTTAGAATCGTTTCTTCGAGACGATTCTAAAGTGTGGTCAAACACAGGGGCTGAAGGACAAATGAAGGTGTTGGTTTAATTTATTAATCTTATTTCCATTTTTTATGCCTCTGATTCTTTGTATTTAAAATAGTCAAAAGTATTCTCTCTATTGCAAATTTGATTTAAACCGTGTAATGTTCTGTTGATGAAAGTCGCAAAAACTTTCTCATATCTTAATCCCGCCGTTGCTTGGGTTGATTATGCAGAATATTTCACTAAAATGTGGATAAACTGGGATAATCAAACAAATTCATTTGAGAAACTTGCCCATGTGATTTTATGCCATTACTCCTTCGCTGTAAAATGTGCTATAAAATAGAAATTGGCTGTAAGGACTTGATCAGGTGTGAAAGAACACATTAAATAGAATCTCTTTGATCCTTTTGTCATATATTTGCACATCTTTAACGTGTCGCTCCTGGATATATCGGGATTTATAAACAAGTTGTCCACAGATCACAGCTTAAACGTTATATTGTCTAAACATAATCCTATCTGTTTGTCATTTTTACCCTAGTTTTTATTGAAGGCGGGCAAATCTGATATTTATGGTAGAGGTTTACATGGAAAACAGTTTGGACGCAAGCGAATTTATCGGTAGACTAACGGTCCTAACTGGCTTCACACTGGGTTTTCAACAGCACGTGAAACCCATAAAGCTAGTATGGCGGAATTTTCTTCCGATGTTTCAGTGGGACCAACGCTTATTCTGGTAGTTGAATTTTAATTCCTCTTGGAAACAGAGTGAATCCAAATGAAACTTCGAGTGAGTCGGTATAGCACCAGGACCTATATCCTTCTACCATTGGCCAATATTTACTGAGAAAATAGGAATGGATCGTTTACAGTTTTAAAATGCAAAACGAAACTTTGAGCACGTGATCATAAGGGTTAAGAAAAGGATCAAAGGTCTTTTCACGCCTGTTTGAAAATTGATTTTGAACTGAAGGAGCCAGTTTATTAAATCTCACCATTATACCGTCAGTTTCATTACATCCGAATATGTCCCATTTGCGGCCGCATTAGGCTCTAAATACTCTATAACTTTAACAAGCTAAATAATTAGCGTCTGCAAAAAATGTGTCATCTGCTTCATCTGTCAAAGTTGTATTTACTCCGTATATTTCAAAAAAAAATCATAGAGTATCAAACTGCTTGGATCATGGGGAGAGTATCGACATATCATCTGGAGCCAAACTGTATACAAACATTAACATGAAAACAGTAACCCTTTCAGTGCCCCAGGGGACATGTCTGTGATATCATATGCAAACAGTCTGGATCAAGATGAGTAACTCGGCGACTCATCAGGATCCAAACTGTTTGATAATCTGTTTTTCTTTTTATAAAGACATTAATAAACGCCCACACTAGAACTTGAAACAGACGAAAATGTGTCCAGCAGACGGCAATGCTAGCACTAAAAGGGTTACTGAAGAGTCATCATATCATTTATGTGATTTTAGCCTTTATCTATCTGAATAACTGCCATTTGTTGAAAATTATCGACTGTCGAACTTGTTTATCAAATACTATATCTCACACTTCTTTTCAAAGATACAGTGATGGTGTCAAATAATTTGGACACTGGTGAGACGTCGAATACGTCAGCTTCTCATCTGTTATCACAGATTTGCTCGCAGCATTATTAAGGTTAAATGACTTTTATGACAGAATTTCACTGTAATGTATACTTAAAAATGTATATCTATGTCTTTATCTCATGAATATTCATGTAAGAAATAATGCCGGGTTTGGATTAAGAGGGGGCGGAGACGGCGTACGCCCCCTCCCCCCTCTGTTCGTACTGTTCGACTTAATTACTCTTTCAAACACGCATTACAAAGACACTAGTGATGTCATCCAATTTTTAAAATCTACGCCCCACCCCACCCCCTCTAATCTGAAATGCTTGATCCGCACCTGAATGCCATGCTGTATACATGTATTACTTAAACCATATTCTATAATGACAGAAACTGTAGGATCAGATCTATATTAATCCTTTCGCTGTCAACCTCTGTCGTCTGCTAACTTTATCGTCTGTTACAAATTCTCATTCTTTTGATTTTCTTCATTTTTGGTTCAAAATCATAGTAACAGTAACAAACAGTTTGGATCCTGATGAGACGCCGAGTTACTCGGCGTCTCATCTGGGTCCAAACTGTTTGCATAGGTAATCACAGATCCGGCATTGGCAGCGAAAGGGTTAATCCATAAGAGACGGAGTAAACCCTGATGAAACGGCCCCAACAAGAATCATCCGATATGATACGTCTACTCTATGTACAAAGGCGTATCTACGAGGTAAAGGGTCAAAATAAACGTGCCACCAAGATTTAGTGTCAGTCTCTCTAAAATGGTGGTTTGATGTCTTCTTAAATCTGTATCTAGGTCACATGCAGTTTTTCGAAATATTGAAAAGCTGAACATGCTTACAAGAAAATACGAATTATAATCCGCACGTGACATAAGGAGAGGACACAAGTAACCCTTTAACCGTTAGCCTGCTATGGGCGGATGAGTGAATAACTGTGCAAAAAGTTTGGATCCAGATGAGACGCCGAGAAACTCGACGTCTCATCAGGATCCAAACTGTGTGACACCCTGGTTGCATTTTGGTAGACATTTTGATTATAGATTGAATTTTGAAACTGTAGTAGGTGAAAAATTCTGTTTAATTATACTATTGAAACTCCTTTATAAACATGGTAGACTCATTTCAGAAAACTCTTGTTGGAGTCGTCTGATCAAGGTTTGCTCTATTTGTTTATGGAATAATATAGATACGAATGTATTGTTTGTGCTATGGTTAAACACCCTCTTTCATAATGCCATCATGTAAATTCTGATGTACCCATACAATTATTATTTGTCTAGTGGAAATAAATACTAATTTCTATTGATTTTTTCCCTTTGATTTCGATTTCTTTTATTTTAGATTTCTTTGGATCGTTGTAAAAGTTCTATTACAATAAACAATTCTGTTGTATTTGAATGTAATAAATGATAGCTATTATTGCACGTGTTATTCTTTGAAGACACTATTAACCCTTTCCTTCATAAAACGCCTTTCGCGTATTTGCAAACAGAGTAGACCCAGATCAGACGCATCATATAGGAGCCATCTGATCAGGGTCTGCTCTTTTTGCTTTTTACATGATATAGATCTGATGCTGCAGTTTTTGTCAAAGCAAAATAATTCCTTGAAAAGTTTACATTATAAAAACAGCTTATAAATATTCTTGATGTAATTATTTCTTTCGTGAATATTGAACAGGGAAATGGTTAATGACAGTAAATCAAGGATTGTTCAAAGTGAAGTTAAGAAGGCCATACCGTATTCTTTCCTTGTTTAACATCAGTGGGTGGACACGTTAATTTATTCAGAATCATATCGTTTTTCTAATACGTATAACGCAATTGTAAGTTCTCCATACTTTTAACCCTTTTTCTGTATCCATTCTTGTACGAAATAATGATTCCTTAAATATTCATTAGCTCAAAGGCCCAGATAAGATGCGTGAATTAAATTAGTGTAAATACTAACTTCTTTATTTCTTCACCAAACCCTGTTGCTACAACTCCTTTGAATCGTTTCGAAGAGATTCGGTTTGGTAGGGAAATGACGATTTGAGTACAGTAAAACCTCTCTATAATGACCACTAAATTCGGTTAATTAGCTGGGATTTAGGGCAGGTGGCTGCTTAAAGCAAGGTGAAAGTAAAACAGAACGCTCCTATAGGAGCGTTCTGTTTTACGTTCACCTTGCTTTAAGCAGCCACCTGCATTTAACACAAAATACATGATGTAAATTAGTGGCCGTTATATAGAGGTTTTACTGTATTTGAGTACGCACCATTGAAGGTTAAAGGGTACGTCAACTCTTTACAACAAAGCAAGCCAAGCAATGTAACAAGTTTTGGATCCATGTGGGACGCTTGATAACTTGGCGTCACATCAGGATCCGAACTGTTTGGAAACTTTGTCATGTTTTTATGGAAGAAAATAATAGAAAATACCCTCTTAGAATGTGAAACAGGCAACAGTTTCTGCAGATGATTAAGGATGCGTTGACACTTACCTCGGAGAAACGTATTTGCATGCAGAGTAGACACCCAAGTAGGAGCCATCTTAAAATTATTTCTTCATATGCCGTTATTAAATGTATAGTTAATTAATATTCAGGTAGTGATTATTTCTGACATGAATAGTCATATGGTAAAAGTGTTAAATAGAAACCTTGTCATGAAATGTTCATCAGGTGTAAATATTCATGTTTGTGATGATTAACCCTTCGCTTGCTGTTCACGTCAATATACCTACCTGTAAATAGTGAAGACCCAGATGAGACAGCTCCTGCAGGAGCTGTCTCATCAGGATCTGCACTATTTACAAGTTGATTGTGCAACCAGTGCACTCCACAGCAGTGATTGCACAGCGAAATACTTGTACACAGTGAATATATATGTAATTATACAACAGGGCATGGGTAAAGAAGGAGAAATGTATTTCAAAATTCAGCAAGCGAAGAGTTAACGTCCATTCTGCCAACTTCTGCCAGAGAGGAGAGCGGATACAGAGAAACCCTTAGTATCGCTAGATTTACTCCAAGTCTTTTAAACGCCTAGTGTAAAGAACTGATATATCGAACCTCGGTTTATAATGTCTCATCCTAAGGAATTGGTACAGCGGGGGAATATTCATGTAAGAAAGGATGGCATAATTAATATCAATTATATTCATTGTTCGAATAACACGTGGGCACAGGAATGTTTGGCGATGGCAGAAATTGTAGAATCATATCTATATTGTATCATAAAGCAGACCCTGATCAATCGGTTCATACAGGAGCCGTATGCTCTGAGTCTACTCTCATTGCAAAGGCGTAGTATTTATAGAGTAAAGTGTTAATCCTTTATTGAAAATCACCTGTTTTCGTAGCATGTGCAAATATTTTTTGATCCGTGGAAAAATCAAAGCAACATGAGACGCACATACAATTAGATACGTAATCAACACACATGTAATCATTGAGGATTAGGGCTGTCTTCGTTATGCAATTAGCCCTTACCATTATATGTCGACTTTATCCGCATTTGCAAACAGATTGGATCCAGATGAGACACTGAGTAACTTGGCGTATCATCCGGATCCAGGTTAACCGACACGCGGTCAAAAAATATGTGTCAAAACAAGTACAGTAAAACCTCTCTAAACCGAAATTCTAGTACAGAAGGTTTTAGATACTTTTATGCAGGTGGCTGCTTAATGCAGGGTGAAAGACATTCAGAAAGCTCCTCTAGGAGCTTTCTGAATGACTTTCACCCTGCATTAAGCTGCCACCTGTCTCCAAGATCAATAATTATACTAAATTTTACATCCGGGTTAGAGGGGTTTTACTGTACGCTCAATGGGACCAGACCAAATCTGGACAGAAATTATGTTTTCACAGCGGGGTAAGGGTTAAGAGCAAAAAACTCTTTGGAGTGAAACTCTACTTTGATATATTATTTTCTTGTTACACATGTATCAGTTTTTAATTACTATGCGCGAGCGTTTGATTAACTGCCGTGCATTAGCTCTTTTACAGCCAATATCTCTCACCTGTGGTTACCTGTGCAAACAGATTGGATCAAGATTTAACACCGAGTGACTCGGCGTCTCATCAGAATCCAAACCGTTTGTTATCATGGTTACTGTGATTTGTCGTTTGGAAGAAAATGAAAGAAAAAAAAAATCCGAAAATTGTAGCAGCCGGAAAACTTTGCGGACGACAATATTTTGTCATCGGAAGAATTAAAGGTTAAGTTTAAAGGGTCCATTATGCTATTACTGGTTAAATGTGTTTGATCTTCAGCATGGTGAATATAGGGGAATTACTGGAGATTGCTGTATATGCAGTCTGTTGGAAACTCTTCTATTACGTAATGCCATCTTCTTATCAAAAAGCAAATAATTTGTCAGAAATTGATTTGTACTATAAACCTCATGTTGTATTCTGCGGCAGCTTGAGCTTTCTGAAACCTTAACACGTTAACCCTTTCCTTCATATATACGCCTTTCTACGCCCTGTAATAGTTACTTCTTGAAACCATTGTGATAAATAGAACAAATGCTCTATTTATCACAACGGTTTCAAACTAGAAAATTCTAAAAGTTTCCTTTTCTCTAGTAAATGCTCCTTTTCGGTAGATTTATTCAAAGAGGTTGGGTCTAAAAATAGCCTTTGAGGAAAGGGTTAAGCATTTCGCTGCCAATGACGCATTTGTGTTTACCCATGCGTGTAACTCAGCGTCTCATCAGGATCCAAACCGTATGTTACTGTGACAATGGTTTTACAACAAAAATGAATAAAAAGAAAAAAAGAAAAGAAACGAAAATGGTAAAAATAGCAGACGACAGAATTTGGCAGCGAAAGAATTAATCGTGTTTAATTAACCCTTTACTTAATGAATATTCATGTCAATGATAATGACTATGAATATTTGAATATTAATTACATGCAGCTGTATTCTACAAACGTGCCAAGCCTTTAGGAGCTCCCGCGGGAGCTTTCTGCATGACTTTTACCCTGCATTAAGCTGCCAATTATTTATACGGGGTTTTACTGTTTTATATTTTAGCATTTTATCTAGTTAAACTGTTTCACCGTTGGTTCCGCAAAGCGATCATACACTGATTTTATCCTTATTCTGTTGTAAAATAGTATGTCTGCTCACATTCTGTAAAACCTCTCTATAACGGCCACTCAATTGTGTTAATTAGTTGGTATTTAGGGCAGTTGGTTGCTTAAAGCAAGGTGAAAGTAAAACAGAACGCTCCTATAGGAGTGTTCTGTTTTACTTTCACCTTGCTTTAATCAACCACCTGCCGTTAACGCAAAATACTTGATGTAATTTAGTGGCCGTTATAGAGAGGTTTTACTGTAGTACTCACTTCCGATTGGTTCAAGAGAAAACTACAAGCCCGTGTCAAACAGCTTGGCTCCTCATTAGACGCCGCGGATCTCATCAGGATCCAAGCTGTTTGTAAATACACTCTCTATAACGGCCACTAAATTACATCAAGTATTTTGTGTTAAAGGCAGGTGGCTGCTTAAAGCAAGGTGAAAGTAAAACAGAACGTTCCTATAGGAGCGTTCTGTTTTACTTTCACCTTGCTTTAAGCTGCCACCTGCCCTAAATACCAACTAATTTACACAATTTAGTGGCCGTTATAGAGAGGTTTTACTGTACCAGTCAGTACAATAAGATTTAAAATGAAAACATCGTAAACTTTACCCGTTAGCCTGCATGAGCACATTTGTTTTACACAATTTGTCACCAACCACATTTTCAAAATTCAAGCTATAATCAGTATGTCTATGAAAATTCAATCAACGTGCCAAACAGTTTTAGTCCGAATGAGGTGCCGATTTACTCGGATCCAAACAGTTTGCAAAATGTAATCACCCATCCGCCTATAACAGACTAAAGACTAAGCCTAAAGATAACTTTAAACCTCAAGATTTCTGTACAAAGCAAGATGTTATCAAAACGTTTGAAGTGAACGTGTTTAAAATGGCGCTGTAATTGAATCAGATGTGACAGTCAAATTAAATCTATATTCAAACGGAAATGCGCCCAATTACCTTAGATGCGACAGTCATGATATTATATTGGAGGAAAATGATCTCTATATTATTTACTCAGAACGAAATTGCTATCTGCTTATGAATTGCAAACTTTCTCAAATAATAAAAATGTAATCGATATGGTTTTATATGCGAAGGCATAGTTTTAATTTTTAGAATGCAACGGCCAAACTTGTGATTACTTTTATAAAACAGTTTGAATCTAGACGAGATGCCGGGCAACTCGGCGCAACTCGGCGCAACTCGTCTGAATTAAAACTGTTTGAGACCGCCGCGTTTGTGTGGAGCAGTTGGAAATATCCTGTATTATGAAAACCAAGTTAAAGAAAATTTGTGGGTAACTAAACTTTACTCAGAATGCCAACGAGTCTGGGTTTACTGGCTGATACACTCTTTCGACTGTGTATCATGTCTGATCTGGGTCAAATGTACACGCACAGTGATAAAATATGTGACAGGATTTTCTTATCATTTACCCCTGATCATACAAAAAGTAGTTTCTTCTCAAACTCTGATCTGTAGCCAGTTTTACATGAATATACAGTAAAACCTCTCTATAACGGCCACTAAATTGTGTTAATTAGTTGGTATATTAGGGCAGGTGGCTGTTTAAAGCAAGGTGAAAGTAAAACAGAACGCTCCTATAGGAACGTTCTGTTTTACTTTCACCTTGCTTTAAGCGGCCACCTGCCTTTAACACAAAATACTTGATGTAATTTAGATGCCGTTATAGAGAGGTTTTTACTGTACTTCCTGCTTCGTCCAAGCTTTGAAGCGAGTATTGATCGAGTGTCAGCCAGTCTTATAAGACGTCAAGATACCTAACGTCTCATCTAGATACACGCCGTTTTCAAATGCGACAATTAGGTATCATCTTGCCAGTTTAACCCTTTCCTCCATAAATACGCCTTTCTACGCCTCTGTAAAAGTCACCTGTTGAAACCGCTGTGATAAATAGAGCATTTGCTTCCATAGGAGCAAATGCTATATGTATCACAATGGTTTCAAACTACAAAATTCTAAAAATTTCCTTTTCTCTAGTTAATGCCCATTTTCGGTAGATTTATTCAAAGTGGCTGGATCTAAAAATAGCCTATGAGAAAATGGGCTAATATGTGCATACTTCTGCTCCACGCAAGCGTCTTAGTTGCGTGACAAACAGTTTAAATCCTGATAAGACGCCGTCTACTTGGCGTCTGATCTGGGTCCAAGTCCAATACTACTACTACTACTACTACTACTACTACTACTACCTACTACTACTACTACCTACTACTACTACTACTACTACTACTACTACTACTACTACTACCTACTACTACTACTACCTACTACTACTACTACTACTACTACTACTACTACTACTACTACTACAACAACAACAACAACAACTACTACTACTACTACTACTACTACTACTACTACTACTACTAATAATAATAATAATAAATGCCAGCCTGGTCGCGTTCATCATGATTACGATTAACAGATTATATCCTGTGCAAACAGTCTCTGTATGTTTGTATATGCAAAATGTGTGACACGTATGCTGGATAAAACTGTGAATTGAATGATCGTGTTTATGTAAACTCTTTTATAATACTTGACGAATAAGAGAAAACTGAAGTTGAAACTATTCGCGGTCTGTGTATTCCAGGTTAACGTTTTCATTCACGCTAAAGAGTGCACATGTATGTAATGTCATTTGCACACAGTGTATATCAAGATAAGAAGGCTGCTCTAGGAACCTCTGATTAGAGTCCGAAAAGTTGTCGTTCAAAATTCACTATCAAATTTAAGGATTTCATACTGAGTGGACGCTATAAGTAAACAGAAATAAACCAATGCATTATGAAACCAGCATATACAGTTCAATTTTTGTGTGATGCTTCTATAACTCTAAAATGGCAAGACTAACAGATTAGATGGGTTAATCGGCCAGTCCTGTCACAGATCAGTCGTCATGTAGGAAATACTACAACTGTTCTGGGTCTACATTGATTGCTATTTTCAGGAGTTCCATTTCCCATGAGACACGGAAAATATTTTATACTTAAAATAATTCATCGGCCGTTTTCGTTATCCAGATTTTGGTTCCATTATCACGAGAGTTTCAAACAGTTTGGCTGTAATCCTCATTAAAGACTTCTTGGCATGGCGTGTGATCTGGGTCCAATCTTTTTCAAATATGTAGGAAGCTATGTTTAACAATTCTGATTTTACTCTGTTTTGTGGTGACAATATATAAAGTCTAAAGTAAAACCTCTCTATAACGCCCACTTAATTACATCAAATACATGTAGTTTGTGTTAAAGGCAGGTGGTTGCTTAAAGCAAGGTGAAAAACACATTGCTTTAAGCAGTCACCTATCCTTAATACCAATGCTCTATTTATCACAATGGTTTCAAAATGTGACTTTAACAGAGGCGCAACAATGCGTCAAGAGGGGATTGTGTTAAATAGTACAATCGTTTGCAAGGTTTCCACTATAGATAAAAAAAACCCTCCCTAATACCCGTCTCGGTGATCAAAGTCTGGGGTTTCTTTATTTAAAACTAAAATAAACCAAATATATAGAAAGAAAAATTTGTCATCCTATTTTCAAAGATCTTGCCTGTCTTTAATTCATAGTTTGATGTACGGATAACAAATTTTAAGTGGTAGATTTAACCGTTTAAACATTTAAATTTCAAATTAATTTGTGATAGTCCGATTAAACAACAACCTGTACGTCATTATCAAATACATGTTAATAGATTTGAACTTCAGAAAAATCTTAAGAAATCTTAAAACTTAATTCAGGGCAAAAGTAACACAGTAGTAAGCTACCATTTGTATTAAAGGCCCAGATTTAGACCTCTTTATAATGGTCGCTTTTTGCTGACAAGTTTGCTGTTGCTGCACTGTAAATTGGCCATCAAAGCGTCTGTGTCTTTAAAGGTGGTAGGATAATACAGGACGAAAGTTATGCGAAAAGTTTCTATTTGAGCTTTCTGTTTTACTCTCGTCATGCATTAATTTCTAACCCTTCCCTCAATGAATATTTTTGTAAGAAATAATTACATCATGAATATTGATTAGATTATTTCTATAATGGCTCTTGGACACAGGAGTGTTTTGCTAAGGCAGAAACTGTAGAATAATATCTATAGTATGTCATAAGCAAACATAAGGCGTGCGCATTTATGGAGAAAATGGTAAATACTTTTCTAATTGAATATTCATTTAGGAAATAATGGCATCATGAATATTGATAAAATTACTTTTTATAATAGCTGATGAACACAGACCATTTTGGCACAAGCACAAACTGTAGATACCATTAGCAAACAGATCAGACACTGACCTGACAACTCCTATATGAGCCGTCTGATCTACATCTACTCTGCAAAGGTTTTAAAATGCGTTTATATGAGGTGAAGGGTTAAGGGAGCACCTGATGTTAAACATATTGATATTAATTCATTAAGTGTGATATTTACAGAGAATCTTCTGTATTTATTCATTGAAAATATGAAAACCCAACGTTCTACCATAAAGGGGCAAGTTGGGAAATAACACATATTTGTATATGATAAACACATGAGACAACTCAAGTTAGTGCAAAAAAGGGTGAAAACAGGGAAATAACATTTTTTATATGGTTAACACGTGAGACAAATCACAGCAAAAAGATACTTACAGGGTGTGCATGGTAATTTATGAACATTGTTTTAATATATGATACTTGTATATATTATTTTATTGTATCATACAAAGTGAGACTTTAATATACCACATGTGCATGTATTAAACTAAACTACAAACAGTCAGCCGGCGCTTTAGAACAATGCGAATGACCTCGCTCAACACACCTACCAAATGTTCAAATTTAATGTTCATTTTGCTGAGACAATATAGTCACAGTATGGGTCTATTTCCCTTGATTTACGGGTAGATGTACATTATATAAACTTGCGGGAAAAGGATGATTTGGTTTAACTATGACCCTTAAATTAATTCCATTTTCATTATTGTTATTGATATCTATATCTTAAATATATTTTGTTTTAAATATTCTATATGCATTTACGTATACTTAGATTTATATATGTAATTTTCTTCAGGAACGAGGGAGACAGCGTTCATCTATGCAATCCTGAGTGCCGGAGTTGTACATGCCACGACCAAGTCGTGCAGCGTTGGAAATCTCAAAGACTGCACTTGTGATATGAGCAATCATGGACAAGACCACGTGGAGGGCTGGCAGTGGGGCGGGTGCAGTGATAACATCAACTACGGGCTGTGGTTTAGTAAAACCTTCGTTGATGCCCCGGAAACAATGACGCACGAGACAGGGCGGAACGTTCGCAATACAATGAATTTGCATAATAATGAAGTGGGCCGGATAGTAAGTACAAAAACAAAGCTAAAGATAGGGGTGCACACTAGAACCCATTCCCTCATATTGACACCTTTTGACGCCTCATTAAAAGTCACTTTTTAAACCATTGTGATAAATAAAGCATCTGCTCCATATGAGCAAATGCACTATTTATCTAATGATTTCAATACTACACAGTCCCTTTTCTCTAGTAAATGCTCCTTTTCGATAGATTTAATCAAAGAGGTTGGGTCTAGAAATAGCCTATGAGGGAATGGGTTAAAAACTAAATTAATTATTTATGTATCTTGTTTATGCAAACATGTGTGTATCTTCGCTGTCGACGTCATTAGAACAGATATACATGTATATTGTTGGAGTATTAAGGAAATTGTGTTTACACATATATGCCTCTGATCAGTTTGCTAGACAAACTGTATTAGCCTTAACCCATTCCCTCATATTGAAGACTATTGACGACTCTTTGAAAGTCACTTTGTGAAACCATTGTGATAAATAGAGCATTTGCTCCTATAGGAGCAAATGGTTATCACAATGGTTTCAAATTACACAATTCTAACAGTTTCCTTTTCTCTAGTTAATGCTCCTTTTCGGTAGGTTTATTCAAAGAGGTTGGGTCTAAAAATAGCCTATGAGGTAATATTAACTATTTACTCAATACTTACGCCTTTTTACGTATTTACAAACATAGTAGACCCAAAACAGATGGCTCCTGTAGGAGCCCACTGATCAGGGACTGCTCTGTTTGCTTATGAAATGATGCTGAGTTTACAGTATCTGTCATCATAAAAAAGCAACAGATTGGAGGGAAAGGTTTAACCGAACTGAAAGTTGTAGCAGATTAGAGTTTGGGATCAGCAGACTAAAGGTTAATACCGGTATATGATATAACCGACGGGTTAATACCGGTATATGATATAACTAAAGGGTTAATACCGCTATATTATATACCTGAAGGGTTAATACCGCTATATGATATACCTGAAGGGTTAATACCGCTATATGATATACCTGAAGGGTTAATACCGCTATATGATAACTGAAGGGTTAATACCGGTATAAGATATAACTGAAGGGTTAATACCGGTATATGATATAACTGAAGGGTTAATACCGGTATATGATATAACTGAATAAATGTCTGAGCGAGAAAAATAATAATGGAAAGTTGAAGATACAGAAAATACTTTCTTAAGCGAAAAACATGTTTTAACCCTTTACTCCATAAACACGCCTTTTTGCGCTTTTGCAAACAGAGTAAAACCAGATCAGACGGCTTCTGTGGTAGCCGTCTGATCAGGGTCTGCTCTGTTTGTTTATGAAATAATATAGATATGACTCCACAGTTTCTGCCATGGCCAAAATGCCATATATTCATACGTCATTATAAACTTGAATGAATCTAATTAATATTCATGACATTGTTATTTCTTGCATGCATATTCATGGGATAACGGGTTAACACAAGTGACAGCCTATTGCAGATCATCACTTACATTCGATTCGTTGAAACGTTTGAGAGATTATTGACCGAGCGGCAAACCGAGCGGATCCTGACTTGATGTCGAGCTTCTCGGCAACTCATCTGGATCCCGGCTGTTTGCAAGTCTAGTCAGGTAGCGCTTAGAAGGCGAAGGTACATGTATAAACTTACTTAACTCTAAACAAAGCCTTAGGCTATGCTAATATGATAATAATAATATTTTTCATTTCCCTTCAAAATATTTAAATGTTCATAAAACAATACAGATAATAATTATGCATGTTGTATACGTCAACAGATGTTATTTGAACCTATTTCCGTGTTAGGCATGTCTTGATCATAATGACAATTGCAAGTGGTGTTACCTATATTAGAATAAAAAAAACTCAGATAAATTTAAAAAAAAAAGATTACCGAAGTTTAACCCTTTACCTCATGAATATTCGTTTAAGAAAATAATGACATCATGAATATTTATTAGCAGATTTTCTTAATGGCATATTGAACACGACATTTTGGCAGCATTGCAGAAACTTTAGAATCATGTCTATACAATTCCATAAATAAACAGAGAGGACCCTGGTTCTACGTCTGGTCTGGGTCTACTCAGTTTGCAAAGGCGTCAAATGCCTCTGTACATGTATCAATCAAAGGGTTAAAGTTGGTTTGACAATAGAGCTGAATCAGAGGACAAAGTCAGTCGGTGTAAGTATAAGTCACTAGATTATATTAGTAAATTGGCTCTATTGGTCCGTGAAGATGAAGTGGGGGTCAATGAGATATACAGAGACACACAACTACTGTATAACTGGGGTTTAACCCTTAACCTCATTAATAATTACAGTAAAACCTCTCTCTAACGGCCACTAAATTACATTAAGTATTTTGTGTTAAAGGCAAGTGGATGCCTAAAACAAGGTGAAAGTAAAACAGAACGCTCCTATAGGAGCGTTCTATTTTACTTTCACCTTGCTTTAAGCAACCACCTGCCGAAAAAACCAACTAATTAACACAATTTAGTGGTCGTTATAGAGAGGTTTTGCTGTATGTAAGAAAAACTGACTATGAATATTTATAAGATGAAGTATTATAATGCTATAGACAGACAGGATTGTTTTGCCATGGCGGACACTGTAGACTCAGATCTATATAATATCACAGGGAAACAGAGCAGACCGTGATCCGACAGATGCTACGAGAGTCGTTTGATCTGGGTCTTCTTAGTTTGCAAACTTAGGTGTCAAAAGGCGTCTCTATCAGGCGAAGGGTTAAAACTGGCCTGACCACAGTGTTGAAGCAGACGACAAAGGCAGGTGGTTTAAGGGTTCGTCATTAATATAACATTAATAAATATGGCCCGTTAAGATGAAGAGGGTGTCATCAGATATAAAGGGACAAAACTACTAAATAACCAGGAGTTAATCATTCACATCGTGAATATTTATATAATAATGTATATGAAACAATGACATCATGAATATGTATTAGATTAGAGCCTGTCTTAAGCGAGCGTCAAAAAGAGGTCTTATTATTATATGGATCTGTAAGGCAGGTGGTAACTTAATGCAGGCCAACATCTCACATAGGAGCTTTCTGCATTACTTTTGCCATGTATTAAGCTACCAACTATGTTTCTTAAGATTTTTTGTCAAATTAATGTAAGGTCGCTTAAGACAGGTTCTACTGCATATGAACGTGGGCGGGTTTTTGCTATGGCACATCATGTAGAATCAGATAGATATATGCATACGTCCATAAACAAACAGAGAAGACCCGGATCAGACGGCTCCTACATGAGTCATCAGATCCTGATCTATCAAACACGCAAAAGCGCCAAAAGACGTATCTGTCAAGGTAAAGGATTAAAGTTTGCCTGGTGACAATGCGAGAAAGTCAGGCGGTGTAAGGAAGGACATATTACTAGATTACATTAGTAAATAGGTCCTTATTGGTGCGTAAAATTGAATAGTGAATCAATCAGAAATACGGAGACAAAAAGCTACTGTTTAACTGGGATTTTACCCGTTATCTCATAATGATTATGTAAAAAATAATGAAATTCTTAATATTTATAAGCTGAATTTTTATAATAGTATATGGACACAGGATAATTTGGCCATGTAAGAAACTGTACAATCAGGTTTATCAAATATCATAAGCAAACAGGGCAGACCCTGATCAGACGGCTTCTATAGAAACCGTCCGATCTGGGTATACTCTGTTTTCAAAAGCGTGAAAATCGTCTCTGTCAGGGAAAGGATTTAAAGTTGGCCTGTGGCAGTGCTTACGTAGATCACAAAGTCAGTCGGTGAAGGTCGAGTTCACCACATTACATTAGTTTTAACCCTTCGCTTGCAATTTACGTCAATATACCTACCTGTAAATAGTGAAGACCCAGATGAGACAGCTCCTGCAGGAGCTGTCTCATCAGGGTCTGCACTATTTACTTGATTGTGCAATCAGTACACTCCACAGCAGTGATTTCACAGCGAAATACTTGTACACAGTGAAGATATATGTAATTATACAACAGTGCATGGGTAAAGAAGGAGAAATGTGTTTTAAAATTCAGCAAGCGAAGGGTTAAATGTGTTCTGTTGGTCCATGTAGATGAAGAAGGGAACAATCAGACATAAAGAGAAAAAAACCTACATGTACTGATATCTGGGATTTAACCCTTTACCTCATCAATAATTTATTATGTAAGAAATTATGACAAAATCAACATTGATTAGGTGAAGTTTTATAATGGCATATGGAGGCTGGATATATCGGCAATTGTGTACAACCTATAGAATAGGATCTAAATAATTCAATAAAGCATACAGTGCAGACCCTGGTACGACGGGTCCTACAGGAGCCATCTAATCTGTGTCTACTCTGTTTGTAAAGCATAGAAATGGAGTTGGATAAACGTTAAAACTTATTCTCAGATGGCACGATAAACGAACGTAATTATAGCACGTGCGTTGAAATAAATCAAAAGCGTAGGTCCACACCATCTGTTCGAAATTCATTTCTTCAAAGACTTAATCCTTATCTTGCTGCGAAATTTATCATCTGCTGACATTCTCGCCTGATTCGTTTCCAAACAATAGTAGCTTTTTTCGTATATTTTAATTCTTGTTGAATTTTTAGGACCAATTAGATGTTAGGAAAACTATTGGATCCCGAGTTTCTCGTGTGTGATTTGGATCCAGACTGTTTGCAACAGACGGCAAAGTTAAATAAGAAAAGGGCCAAGATATACGAGCTGATAGATAAACGATTGAAAATGATGCATTTATTGCTTGTCATGAATGAATCCACACACAGATGTGATCAGTGGACTATACACCGCATTTTCATTGATGAATGAGTGGGATGGATTGTAAAGCGTTTCACAGCTGTTAAAATTGTCTTATACAATAAAAGTGTAACCTTTTACTCCACAGATACGCCTTTTAACGCCTTTACAAACAGAGCAGACCCAGATCAGACATTCCCTACAGCAGCTGCCTAATATGGGTCTACTCTATCATCCTTATATAGGACAGTAAAAGGTTGAAATCGATCCCTTTAACACGCCTGATTGCCTATCACTCCCACATGACTGCATTTGTATATACTGGTGATAACAGACAATACAGGCGCAGACCGGAGGACTTCTTTAGGATCCCTCTGATCTGGGTATGTACTGTTTCCCATGTATGGGATCGTGAGGGCTTTTTTATTAAGTCATCTGAGAGCATAATGATTCAGGAACTCCAAGACGAGCCCAAAAAAGTTTGTACATGGGTAATTGAAGCCGACGACAAGTTCTGTATACTTGCTTTAATTAGTATTAACCATTTTGTTACCGAAAACGAGTGTATTGGCGTTTGCAAACAGTGTAAACAAGGAACAGGGTCCTTCTGACCTGGGTCTGAACTGTTTGTCATTCGAATAAATCTCGCAAAGTCTACCCTTCCGTACTGATTCGACTCTGTCGTGAAACAATGATGGACCGTCCCACTTTGAAAAATCAGCATTCCAAGGGATAAAAGGCTTACAGAGACAATATCACAATGATTATCAGTCGCTGTACCAACTGCAGGCTCGTACCAATAAAGTAGTCCTCGCGTGCTTGTAAAAACATTGTAGATTTAATCAAATGTCGCCACTGTGAACTGAGATTAATATGCAATTAAAACAGGTACTAGATTATTTTAAATCATCTTGTGGTTAAAAATACGGTTACTTTTTTGTACAGAAAATTTGGGTTGGGCAACATTGACTTCACTGGACGATAATAAAAGTTGTCTTGTAAGTAATGAAACGTTTTGATAATGTCGAACTAGACATGAGTCTAACGCAGTGTACACAGTAAAACCCTATAAACCGGACGTTAGTATATATCGATCTTGGTGACAGGTGGCAGCTGAATGCAGAATGAAAGTCATACAGAAAGCTCACCCAGGAGCTTTCTGTATGACTTTCACCCTGCATTAAGCAGCCACCTGAGTAAAAGTATCTAAATTCTTCTCTACTAGAATTCCGGTTTAATGACTTTTTCTGTACTCTAACTGCCCTACGTACATGTATCCATGGACACCCAGTCTCCCGTATCATTGGGTTTGTAAAGCTAAAAAAAACTAATTTTGCACCATATTAATGAGATACGAAAAAATTGGCATATAAGAAAACTGTGTCACAGCTGATCGGACTGCTCCAACAGGAGATGTATGGTCTGAATTTACACTGTTTGCCAAAACTTGTCTCTCAGAATCCTAAGGGTAGTTAGGATAGAAATCAGCAAACCGCAACTCTTTACCTCATGAGTGTTAATACAGTAACACCTCTCTATAACAGCCACTAAATTACACCAAGTATTTTGTGTTAAAGGCAGGTGGCTGCTTGAAGCAAGGTGAAAGTAAAAACAGAACTCTCCTATATGAGCGTTCTGTTTTACTTTCACCTTGCATCTGCCCTAAATTCCAACTAACTAATTAATAGTTTAGTGGCCGTTATAGAAAGGTTTTACTGTATAGAAAAGACTCAAATTACGAATATCAATTAGCTGATTTTTATAATGGCTTTGCGAACAAGAGAAACTGTAACTAAGACAGAAACCACCGAGTCAGATCTATATTATTTCATAAGCAAACATAGCAGTCCCAGATCAGAAATCTCCATCATCACAGAATATTCAATAAGTACGATACTACATGTATTTGGAATACAGCTACTATATTACCCACTGTGAAATCTTTTATGACACTTTACCTGATATAAACTCCTTTTGGCGCATTTGCAAACCTAGGAGATTCAGATCAAACGGCTCCTGTAGGAACCGCCTGACCAGGGTCAGCTCTGTTTACTTATAGGATTCAATAAATCTGATTCCAAAGTGTCTGTCACAGCAAACGTTATTGTATTTATATGCAAGTGTAATATGCAACTAAATCAACTCTTTACTCCATAATTACACCTGTTAATGCGTTTGCAAACAGAGTAGACCAATATCAGACAGCCACTAAAGGGACCGTCTGAACTGGGTCTGCTCGGTTTGCTTATAGCAGTATACGACATATCGTACATGTCAGTTTCTTCAGATTATGCCATGGTAAAAAATTCCTTTGTTCATTTGTCATTATAAAAAACAAAGCAACTGATATTTCATTACGTCATTATTTTACACGAGCAAATGGAGTAAAGGGTTAACTCATTCTCTCCTAGACTATTTTAGACCCAACCACTTTGAATAAATCTACCGAAAAGGAGCATTAACTAGAGATTAGGACTAATTTAGAATTGTGTAGTTTTGAAGCCATTGTGATAAATAGAGCATTTGCCCCGATGGAGCAAATGCTCTATTTATCAAAATGATTTTAAAATGTGACTTTTACAGAGGCGCAAATTGCGTCACAAGGAGGAAATGAGTTAAAAGTAACCAAGTATTTATGACGTTGCTATTTCTTACACGAATATTCATGAGTCAAAGGCTTAACATTGCCTTTCATCAGCGCTTGCAGTTTTATTATTTTGTAAACAGTACCTACTTTGATGAGATATGCGTGATTTCCTTAGAAATGCCAAAGAAACAAATAAAAACAGCCAACCAGTCGAATTTCATTTGACGCCCATATTTTGTTGAATGGTTTGTCTCCAAATCTCTGTAAGAATTATAGTTTTATCTTAACGCAAAAGCCTCGCATCAGTTTCATGGCTTCCGTAACCCTTTACTCCATGCATATTCATGCAAGAAATATTGACATCATTAATATGAATTAGCGGACTGTTTATAATGGCGCACAAACAAGCGACTTATTTATTATGGTAGAAACTATAGCATTTGATCTATATTAACCCATTACATCATAGGCTATTTTAGATACAACCTCTTTGAATAAATCTACCGAAAAGGAGCATTAACTAGAGAAAAGGACAATTTTAGAATTTTGTAGTTTGAAACCATTGTGATAAATAGAGCATTTGCTCCTATGGGAGCAAATGCTCTATTTATCACAATAGTTTCACAAAGTGACTTTTATAGAGTCGTCAAAAGTCGTCAATCTGAGGGAATGGATTAATCCTTAGCTGGACTGAGCAGACTTCGATCAGAAGGCTCCAACAGGAACCGTTCGATTTAGGTCTACTCTGTTTGCACAGTTATAAAAAAGACAGAGCTATGGAGTAAAGGGTTAAATATATATATAACGAGACAAAAGGAAAGTAATATTTTCAACGTGTTGTTATCTTTGCAAAGCCCATTGGCCATTAGATGGGAAGATGTTTCAATTGTAAGACAAAGGTAGTCAAAGTATTTGTGTACGGTAATTTACCACACTCATTTGCTCTGTACCTCAATTTTTGAGCGCCGCCACATATGGTATAGGCACGGTGATATTGCTACTAGGACATTGAATGTCTTAGAACTAGTTTCTTTCCACCAGGTCGTTAATTTCTCTAGAACTAGCACTACAACCCATACAAGGGAAGCTCTTTAAAGCGGCCACATAATTTATTAACATAAAAAGCAAATACCGCTTAACGCAGGACAAAAAGTAATGCAGACAATTCATAAAGGAGATCCTATAAGCGCTTTCTGCGTAACCATTATCTTGCATTAAGCTACCATCTTCATAACAAATCCAGACAAAGGCTGTGGGTGGTTGTTTATGGTAGAATTTACTGTAGTTCCAAGAGTTAACTTCTGTTTACCCCAATTAAAAGACAATATACAGTTCCGTGTTCATTCAACAATGGAACATCATCTTCTGAAATTAATCCAATAAATCAAAGTCTAATGACAGTACAATGGCTGCTCATAGAAATCTGAAAATCCTAAACAGGAACAGAGCGTATAGATTACACATGTGATCACTATAAAAAGGCCCATAAAGCCGGTAATCAGCCTCTTGTCTCCCTCGGTCTAATGACCATGAAAACCAATCACTTCCGAATATCCCGCCGGGATCCAGCATATTAAACATTATTGGTTAACTAACTGATGTAACTAACTGAACATTCGGAACACAAAACTACAGAAAACAAGAACCGCCATCCCAAATAATATCGGAAAAGTGATAGCAAGAGAACTTCGTTCAGTTCCACGATGTTCCGCGACGTGAACTTTATCGGTCGCTTAATTGTAATCCACTTGGAATATCATGTTTGATGACAGCGATTTACATGTAAATAATATTGACAACAGAACAATAACTAATATGAGCAAATTAAACTTTTGTTTTTTCAGAATAATTACTTAATTTCTTCACCAGATACTATGTTGTGACCTCTCTTTATTGTCGCTCGTAGGGGGAATTCAAAAGGGTGATGGCGCCCTACTAGGGTTTGGTGGAGAAATGACAAGTTTTCGTATTTGAAATACACCGTTTAGCTATAGTTAATGCTTGCACAGTGTGTACATCAACGGGATACGTCTACAGTAGAACCTGTCTGAAGCGGCCATTCATTTATTGAACATGCGAGTCTTAAAATCAGGTGGTTGCTTAATGAAGGGCAATGGTATATAATGCAAAAAGACTCCTATAGGAGCTTTCTAGATTACTTTCGTCCTGCATTAAGCTACCACCTACCTTATAGTCCCGTAATTAGACTTCTCTGTTTGATGGTCGCTTAACCCTTTCCTCCATAAACACGCCTGTCTATGCCTCTGTAAAAGTCACCTGCTGAAACCATTGTGATAAATAGAGCATTTGCATCACAATGGTTTCAAACTACAAAATTCTATAATTTTCCTTTTCTCTAGTTACTGCTCCTTTTGGGTAGATTTATTCAAAGTGGTTGGATCTAAAAATAGCCTATTGGGGAATGGGTTAAGAAGGATTTACTGTGTGTAACGTTACAATAATGTTCAATTAATTCTGATAAAGATTAAAGTTTGCCTAAACAATATCTAAACACTTTCCATTCAGAAACATCGAATAATGGGCTAATAGTAGTCCGTATGGAGCATCATTACGAACGATGAAATAGCTGACTTGTACTACTGCAACGTGAATTGGTAATAAATAATAAATTGCTTAATATATTTTGTATCAAAACTTTCTCAGATTCCCTTTGTTACGACTGCGTTTAACAGAAAAAGGTAATGCAATTCAATTTCGTATTCAATGGACACATCTTTGTTTGGTGATTGATTGTGGAACAAACCTCCGTGTAGTCTTTTAACCCCATGTACACGTATTCGTTCGCCCAATGTCCCCTCTCCACTATTTTATGAATAAGTATTGATAGCTCTGAATTAGACTAACCTAGTAGGAAATCGTTTAGACCCAGCTCACACTGCTTCTGAAGGAGCAGTATGATATGGGTATGCACTAATTGCTGATATATGTATTTCCGATGGTTATGATTTTATGATTAGCCTTTAGGTATTTGCCGAAAAGGTACCGATTGTAAATACAATGTACATGTATAAATACTTGTAAGATACGGAATTCTTTGGGCGCCGAACACCATTAGTTTCCAATGAAGATGTTCTCAAGTTGCTGGCCATTTCGGTATCAACTTACACCTGTTATTAAGCCTTATCAATCTTGGGTGGACACGTCGCACCGTTCCCCAGTTTTTTATTCTTCCAAATGTCATTCATGGCATGTTTGAAACACATACTTATACATGGACGACAAATGCATTGCTTGTCGTGAGCTTGTTTACAGGAGTTTGTTTCCTTTCACAAGGACCTGTCACATGAACAACATTACAGGGTGGTGAAGCAAATGTACCCGGCATGTGACATGAAATATAGCAGAAATTTCCAGAAATCACTGTACAGTAAAGTTTCGCGAATACAAGCATTCCAAAGGAGTCTAATTCTAAAGTTTTAAAACAGCTGGCAGCTTAATGCAGGACAAAGGGAATTTTGAACATACGACGATCGCAGTTGGAAGTTGCGATCGACGCGTATGTTTGAACTTACGATAATTTCAGTCGTACGAAGTGAACCTTAATTGACACAATGTTCGGGCTATTCGAGTGATAGTGATGTCCATAAGTGACCCCTTCAATGCGACCACTTGCACCAAGCAGCCACCAGCAATAAAATTCAGATTAAATTATAACTTTCATAGCAGTTGGCTTCTTGATGAAGAACACACGGTTTCATTCTATCGATCCCATAAATAGAACATATGCAAATAGTATTGACCAAAATCAGAGGCGTCCTGGAGGCGTCCTGGAGGAGGTCCCGGAGGAGCCTTCTGATCAGGGTCAACACTGTTTGCTAAAATCATGGTTTATGCCAGAATACTCCTTGTTAACAGTGCCTTTTCGATATGACAAATGGGTGGGTTCTAAATTATGATTTGGACGCGTAAATAATAAGGAACATAAAGTTTTAAGCTTTCTGCCTGACCATTGTCTTGCAGTAGACCAAGTGCGCTACTCATTTTGGGGACTGTAAATATGTGGTAACTATAGAGTAGAGAAGTTTCACCATGCAGCTCACATATGCTTGTAAACACGAGGTAGCATACAGAAAAACAGATCTACAGCAATCTTCCAAAATAAGTCTGGAGTTTTACGACAGACAGGACGAAGGGTAAGCGGACATTTCCTGTAGGAATTTTCTTCATTACTTTTGTCATGCTTTAAGCAACCACCTTCTCTTAAATACCAGCCATGTTTATTCATTATACAGTAAAACCTCTCTATAACGACCACTAGCTGTGTTAATTAGTTGGTATTTAGGACAGGTGGCTGCTTAAAGCAAGGTGAAAGTAAAACAGAACGAGCGTTCTGTTTTACTTTCACCTTGCTTTAAGCGGCCACCTACCTTTAACACAAAATACTTAATGTAATTTGGTGGCCGTTATAGAGAGGTTTTTCTGTATAATCGATGTAGGCAGTTTCGACTGTATTTCAATTTTGAATTGCCCACACGGCCTTCAGTGATTGACAATTTAACAGACGGGTTTCAGTTGCCACCATTGAAATAGCTGTACTCGATTTTCATCTGAGCATGTTGTTACGACCCGGGCCCAAGCAGCGGGCCGGGGCTAATTTGTTTACATTCTTTTGTAACTCCTTTTCCTCTGAACACCTTGATGAAACGTTGGACACAGCCATACGTCAAATTTGACTTTACATCCGTCAGGCTGTGACCGATAAGCTGAAAGCTAATATTTTAATTAAGGGTTATTTGTCAGCCAGTTGGAAAAGAGGGTTGGCCGCAATGGTTGAAGCGGCGAGCCGGCTCGACCGATTGTGTTGGATAGACTATATCAAAACTAGCGGTGCGGGAACGTGAAGCATAATTGTGGCGCTGAGATATGGTGAAACCTTGTAACGTTTTATTGAATTTGACTGCTTTGAAAGCTGGCTCGATTTACACCTCAATTACTGTTATTATCTAGCGAAGGGTTTAACACATCGACAAGCGCGAATTGTGATTTATGAAACATTCTAACGAATCAGACAGTAGAAAAGTCGATGCAGACCCACTTCAGTCACTGTGGTCAAAGAGACATGAAAGCAAAAATAGCAAAGTGTTCTCAATACTGGCTTGACTGTCAATAGGAACTAAAATGTTTGTACGGGTTATTTAGTGCATCCAGGTTTTTCAATTGTATTGAAATCATAAGTATATGTACAATACTTACGTATGAGAAGCATAAATTTACTAAAAAAATATAATAAAACTGGTACCTAGCTAATGGGTTTATGTAATCAAATTTATTCTTAAATGTAATATATCAATAGAACAGTATCTTCAGAAATGAACACAACTGGAAATTGTCACATATTTAATAATTGAATTGAATTTCATTCATTCATGACAATTTCAATTCATTAAAGTATAATTTGGCAGAGATACATTGCCTGGCGAAAAGCAATTGCAACCTAATATGCATTTCATCAAATTAACAATTTAAATGCACTAAGCACTCAATCAAAACTAGTGACATGCAGTAATTGATGCATTTCGCTTTAGTATAAACATTTGTCGCATGAAGTCATAGTTTTCGAGCTGATCTTAAAACAACAAGACCACCCAGCTACCATCCTCTTATAATCATTACAATCATTCACAATCTGCGGACAAGGCAGTTCTGTCATTATATTAGAGTCATTTCATCGCTTAGGTGATTTTTCAAACACAAACTGTCCTTTATTCTATCATTATATACGGTAACACTCCTACAAATCGCACTGTTATTAATGAAGAAGTTAGTTCTTATCGGCAGGTGGCAACTTAATGCAGGGTGGAATTCATCCAGAAAGCTCCTTTTGGAGCTTTCGGCATGGCTTCCATTCTGCATTAAGCTACCACTTGTCATACAGACCGGTATTTACACTATATTGAACGTACGGTCTAGAGGGATAACACGGTATGGATAATACTTTTGAGAAGTACTAACCCTTTCATGTTAAAGTCCGTTGTACTCACGGACTGGCAAAGTTATTGAAGAGATCACTGTTCAAAGCACTTCTGAATGTTATAAAAACACCGTGGTAGCAGTAATCATTGAAACATAATTAATATGATGTAATTGTAAATAAAATATGAACTGGTCCTTCGAAATCATCAGTTTTGATGTTATATTGAAAATTGAATACTGCTTAATCCGATGCTAGGGGGCATGAGTAGTGTTGCACGTTTAATTGCTACTCATGAACAGATTCAATAAAACCGAGTCTGCAATTTTCTCTTTTCGCATTGCTACTTTACTTTCGAAGGATCTCCCACTTCCAGACTATATGAATACACGTATAACATCATGTTTTACAAATTAGGGGTCAACTCTTCGCTAAAACAGTTATGTGGGGAAATGGGAGAAAGAGAGAGAGAGAGAGAGAGAGAGAGAGAGAGAGAGAGAGAGTGAGAGAGAGAGAGATCTGCTCTATTTGCTTTATCTTCATAGGTATAATAGTATTGTCGACTTTATATAGTTTCGTCGGAATTAGAGAAATTACTGGTAATTTTATTTATCACAAAAACTAAAACATTTCTTCTTTGTTAGAATGAGCTGAGATCTTAGCAGACTGTAAACTCAGTTTGAAGTGCACCGTTTCCAAACTATTTCTCTAAGTTAGAATCCTAGTGCATTGCAAGAGACAAACTGAATATACAGCTCAAATACTCCGTATTAAATTGCCATCAAGAAAATAATACATGTACAGCGCAATAAATAATGGTGCATATTCATATACGAGTACTTAAATCGCTATTCTCTCCAAAACCCAATGATGTGACTACTCTTTAAGATCATCTAACGATTCTAGAGTGGTCACAACACTGGGTTTGGTGGAAATGTAATGGAGCTATTCTTGAAAATGTTTTAATTTACGCATCTTATCTGGGCCCTGTTTGGACATTCCTGGTATAACACACGTCTAGACGTAAAGTAAGCGATATTTACCAGTACAGTTGCTAGCCGAGAGTGTTGCATTCTTTTCATTCTTTTAGGCATTTTTACGTACCGCAATAATTGCTTCAGATAGTGAGAATTTCATTTATTATCCTTCTAAAAGCCGATATCATTCTTAAACAAGAATGAGCGCCATTGAAACCAAAACAAACGCTTTTATGTATTGAAGTGATAGAGGTTTCCTAACGATTGTACATTCTTTGCTGAGTTGATATTTTATTGAAGAACAACAGGTAAAAGTCTTACGTTAGAACACCATTGAGTTTAAGCAAACCATGTATTTGTATCTCCCAAAGAAACAGAGCTAGCGATTTGTATACGTAATTGCAATAACACATGGCGAATAACAATATCACAAGATGTTTGCTAAAGATTCAAAAAGAATACTATCGCGAGAGAAAATTTCAGAGTTATTGGGTGAACAAGAAATCTGTTTTCTTAATTCCAGAGAACAGAAGCAATGCAACTTTTGATTACGTCTAAAATCCATAGTTCGTTCGCGCGCATCATTTAGTGTCACGTGATTACCACATCGTGATAATGTGGAAACGCGAGATTTCTGATTGTTTGAAGTTTGGGACCTACAAATCTGCTTCAAAGGCTGATATTGCACTGATGCTGTGTTTAAACGGTATCACAGACTTCTCAAAGAAATGTCGAATTCATAAAAACTGTTATCAGAACGACAGATCTTGTGTGAAGAGCATTTAAACGGTACGGAAGAGTAAAATGTCTTCCAGACTAACTGAAGAACATTTGTTTCAACAAATCTAGTTCTTATTTTCCCTGGCAAATGTATTTTTCGTCCGGCTTGATTACTATCAGAAATCCTGCATTGATGAGAAGCATAAAACAGTAAGGGTTCATCGCAAAAAAATGGCCATTTACAATCATAAAGTACAGTG